>LUCM01003831.1:31463-117984 GCA_008360955.1 Fasciolopsis buskii
CATAGTGTCTCCACTACTTGACAATAAACCGTTGCGAGTATCGGGCGTGTTAGCAGTGGAGACACTATGGGTAGGCACAAAGATTCGGTTGGAGACAGAAGAGAAACGTTGAACAAAAGAGAGGGAATCCTGAGCAGTGGCATACTTATCTCTACCCACCACACCTGCGCTCGATGCAATAGGCAACGCAGTCCTGATTATCCTGCACGACAACCGATGCAGTATGCAATTATCTGTAGGCCTGTAACTCATGGGGATTGATGGATGGGTGCTGCTAGGGAAGAACGATTAGGGTTCTCAACCGAAGCCTTTGGTCTTAACATGAACCTGACCGCAAGGCAGCGGGGTATAGCTGAGTGGGCGCCCATCTACTTGGGTCAACTATTCTTCCACTCGTTTTTCCGACCGAGTTGCTAACTCAGATCAATCCCCGACTGGGAGGACCAGGGGAGTGCTTCGTCAGGCCTCTAGTCATTAACCTTTCAGGCATGATAGGATCTTCGACTTGAGATAAGCCACTCTCTATGACTCGTTGGATCATGGAGGCACGCAAGCCGTCACACCACGTCAAGGTGTAATCTGGTTGTGACAGCATGAGAGGTTTGATGTTTACGTTCGTGATTACGTATGTGCATGGGAGTGGTACGCTTATCAATGCAGTTCATATTCAATTATTCATAGGGTGAGGTTTAATTTATTGCTCCAACAAACATGTTCATATCCCACTTGCTTGAAAATGTTGTTTAGGCTGACATGTTGGCATTGGAACGAGAATTGGCTGCTGCGGATGATGAAGCTGAGCATGAATTCGCCTCAGTTTTTGGCACGACTGAACCGGACGTCAATGGTCTTCTTCCGACCGGCCTATCCAGCATAGATACGATGGGTCAGTCAGGAGTGATCACAACAGAAACTCTGGAAGAACGTCGGTTGGAGAAGCGATCCAAGGTGCTGCTACGCATGCTTCGTGCGCATTTACAACAACAAGGTTGGGACGAATCCTTATCGTTGCAGTCAATATGCGCGGGAAATACCAAGAAGCAGGTGATTTAATCCGTTCCTCGGCAAAGGTTAAATCTTTCATGCATTTTCGGTATTGTTACAGTCTTCAGACTCCCGTTGCACGCTTTTTTGTAATTCCACCATTCAGTAGCACATCATTAACGTTATTCTGAAGAACCAGGTATATAACAACTTAAACCATCCTCTCAAGGAGACAACGGTTTATTCTGGACAGGTCACCGTGAAGTTGCGTATTTCTCATCGCCCTGTAGGTCACTGAGACTAAATCTAGGCACACGACCCGGTCTTCGCTTCAGCGAGGGCGCACTATGTTTGTCAGTTTTTTTTGCAGGGATATACTTTTTAAGTCATTTGTTGCGTTGACTAATGCAACGCTCGCACGAATTTCAGCTAGTTTTCGGCGGGACTAATCCATTATTTATATTGTGAGTGAGCGGATTACGACCTGAATATAAGTTAGGGTCGGGTTATGAGGGTAACGGAAAATTTTACTGAATTAATGCGGCGTACTCGGATTTTTCATTGTTCTTAAAAAATTGTGAACGGGCATGTGACGGGCTGCAGTTGATGGTCCAGAAGGACTTCGTGCGAAAGTTGAACAGGTCATCTTGTTGTCAGTGTTCTGAACGATGTAGTGAACTTTGATGTTCATTGTAAATTTTCTTTTCGCTCCCTCCCTTTACCATGCTTCATTTCACTTGAGGCATGACATATCTCATTTGCGCTTTCCTTTTTAGGCGGCCTCGAAATTCTATACCATCCTGTTGCTCCGAAAACAGCGAGCTGTCGAGCTACAGCAAGAGGCCGCTTATGCGGATATTTACATCTCCAGAGGTCCAAATTTCAATCGGCTCATTGAAGTCTGATTAACATGCACTCTCTCCCAATCACCTTCGAAGCTCCTGTTCAGATTCCTCTCGTTTTGCATATTTCCATTATTTGGGTTCCAGTATTTTCTCTATCTTTATTTGCACTCGATGTATTCACGTACCCCTTGTACCCGTCTGTCTTCGACTAGCTTCCCCTTCGATGTCGCAAAATCAGGAGGGAAGCATATTCTGGTCTCATCGTCAAAAGGATCGTGTATACGCTTATCTTAGCGTACACTTTTCTTTCTTTCCTATATTTGCATTACATCTCTCCCTATTCATACACTTCGTACTGTCGGGCCCCGTTTCACATACAGACCCTCGTTTTGTTTTTACGAAGCAAGACTTATTAGTGTTCATTTGTACAATTGTACCGACCATTTTTGTTTACGGTAAGAGAATCAGAACTGCTCATCATTGTTTCTGCCGAACTGTATGAAAACGTTCATTTGGGTGGGTTAGCTGAATTAACAGTGCAATATGCACCTTGGCCGTTTTCCTCTGTCAGATACTGTAACGCGGAGAATGTAGGAGCTTTGTCGTTTGGATTAAAGGAGTGTCGAAGTGACTCAAATGCTTACAGAGGCGTTTGTTGAGCCTAGATAGTTGCGGATTTGTTTTTGTATATTTTGGATAAAGTATTTAATTGGACGATTGTCTCGGTGCACAGTGGTAGAACCATGACAGACGTATTCTAAGGACTGATTTATCCAACCCACAGTGCACCAAAATAACTAATTCCCATTGACTACATTCAAAGAATACACGTTGGCAAACTGACTCATTTGCACTGATTTTTAACCGTACCTTTTCACCAGCTTAGGCTACAAAATGTTTCAGGATACAGAATCGGTTAGACAAAAGTCTGTTTTCCAGCCAGGACTCATGACAAAGCTGTACGCTGCGCAGTGTTTTCCTGGGTTGAGGATAAAGGGACAGCCACCGACAACGTTAGTTGGCCGTGAATAAATTAAGAGTGGCTTCGTCATATCAGCCACGTTGAAGACCTAAACGATTGAGTTTGCGGTGGTTGACTTCGAATCCCGATAACTAGTAGACGTACGGTCAGGAAACTTCATGGGTGGGAAAACCGTATTGTAGTCATTCAGTGTAAACAAAAAGAACCAAAAATATACGAGTGCTCCCAAGTCTTTGGGTTGCAGTCATATCTTGCCTTTGTACCGCATAGGTTGTCACGTGACTGTGTGGACGGGGAGCCAGTGAGTGTATGAAGGGCCGCACGAAGTTGATTGGAGAAGATCAAAGCGTCAGTTCGCATGAGTTTATGTTTATCATCAGACAAATTTTCGTCACTCTCGGGTGGTGTATGTATGTGGATAGACCGGTGGGACTGTCTGCGTGATGCACTGGGTCAATGAACTGTGGCGAAAACTTGAATGAACGTAGAAATAATCAGTTGGGTAGGAATGTACTGCAAGGGTTCCGCTAGTGCAATAGAAATATTGGATGGTTGTTATCCCTCGCACGTAGATAGCGGTTAGTGTACCTTGAAGTTATCGGATCATATACTCGAATAAACCGACCAACCCAGGGCGGCATCACCATCGTTGAGCGTTAAACAGCAAGGTAAGCCTCAAAGACCGCTGCCATTACCCCAAGGTTACATATGCATATAAAAAGGGTGAATATCAAAGGAGAACGGGGAACGGACCTACATAGGTGGCAAAAGACAAGAAGACTGCTGCAACCAACACACTCAACACTGTCTAACGGCAAAAGCGCTCTCTTTCAATCATTCTGATTCTACAGAAAATGACAACACGATCACCACTGCTCACGGTTCACTTTCATATCCTTCAGAGATTCCAGCCAGCTACTTGACGAGTCTTCCGGTTTTCATTCATATGCAATTCATCCTCCACATATTCAAAGTCAGACAATATCCTGTCTGCACAAATATCAGAGCCACTATTTCAAGAAGAACGGACGATTTCCACCGTCACGTCGATTACAAAGTTGAGAGGAGAACGTAAAGGAAGTCACCGCAGAAATTGAATCATAGACAGTTGAATAGCTATCTTATTAGATTTATTCCCCTGTTTGGAGTACCCATCAAATCACAGCAGTAAAATCCATCAAGCTATACGGCTCAGAGGCGTAACCACGAAAGGTAATTGGCGATTTTTGGTGTTTGGATGCTGTTGTCTGCTTAGTATCTTATGCTTATCACAACAGAATTCCGTCAGTCAGTTTATACTTAGCCGCAAAATATCAGGTCACATGGTCCAGTCTATCAAACAGGTGCTAAAGCTGGATATATAACGCAAGCACAGATTTAGATCAAGAGATTTGTTTATTCCAAAGTCAAAATTGTACCGGGACTTCTTGCCATGGGAACCTGAATCTCAGTTGCTATGTTTGGTGCTCGCAGATCCGTCTTTCCGGAGATCACATTGCAATGAGACGCGCAAATCCCCGATATATCAGCTGATTAGAAGACCGGGAAATGATCGCGAATAGGGATGGGTATGGATACGTTGGGAAATGGAAAAGGCTGATTAGGAATGTTGATCAACGGAAACCACGTTTAAGTGAGGTGATCAAGAAATCGTATGGATCACTGATTTGCATTAATGAGTATCGGTTGGAACGTTGAGCAGGGTGTTTTGATTAGAAGTTCAGTTTGCCCAATTTTACAATGGGATTTCCATTTATGCCTGCAAGCGCAACAATGCGGGCGGACATCAGTTACCCTTCAGAAGTGGAGTTCGTCTATTAGAGGTTTTCTTTTTCGCAGGAGCTACTGGACGAGATAGGCTGTTGGCTTTTTTTTGAGCATAGTTGTGCGGTTTTGACTTTGGAATAAACAAAATTCCTGATGTATATCCTGGAATTGTCGCGCGTTTCTAACGCAATTGGTGATGAAGATGATTTAAAGGATAGATGGTAGATTAGCTGTGCGAACCATAGGCTAGTTATTCGCGCAAATTTGACGTCTAATCTGCATGCGGCCATTTAGTGCTACCTAAAGAATGCACCTGCGACTAAAGCCGGTTTACGAGCCCACCGTCGTTGTTTTGGCTTCATTTTCTTCAGCAAAAGCTAGAACATGGACACACTTTAGGTGAGCACACAATCTGTCCTTTACTTGCTGTGTAGGCCACATCTACATCTCAGTGAAAAGTGTGCGAGAAGAACTCATTTCACTTTCCCAGTTTTTATATTCGAACAGGCAAAGCCGATTTTTGCGCTTAGGGTGAACCTTCCTTCGAGTTCACCGTCGTTGGCGATGTTCATAGTGTGGAACTTTCTCATATTTTGTTTTCAATTTGTGATTGAGATGATTACCTGAGTCGTCTTAAATTCTTATGAGGATGGTTACGTTGCTACTTTTTCAGGTAGCAAACTGTATCGCTCAGTATATGGGAAAACTCAGTGAAAATTCAGCTAGGTTTTTGTTTTTTCCCCGATCATCTGAGCTATGAGTTTTACTCCTTGAAAGTGCGAAATGCCTTTGCAGAAATGGACTAGCTCAAAGTCCAATTCTGTCCTTGCAAGGGAGATGTTCGGCTTAGTAAGTAGGTCAAATTGCTTAGGTAGTTCTGCCTCATCGGGTGGTCGTACATTGGATAGTGCTTTTACTCTTCGACAATCATAAATTTGAGGAATCTATACCGTCGGCTTAACACAATTATCGACCAGAGGTGGATTATGCAGTGGCAGTGAGGTTAGTTCTGTTGTGTGGATCTGAAACATGGTCGTTCAGGGCAGACGTAGGAGGATTTTCGGCGTTTGGTTACTGGCTTGCTTGTAGTATTTATGCGGCATGGTGACTGCATTGTGTTGGCAATCCTTTGATTAGCGTCATTCTTGTGGACCACAGAACTCTGTTGGTCGAAAAAACGCTGAATTTGAATGGATTAATGTGGTGGCTTTCCTGGACGTAATGATCATTTTCTAATGATAGAACCTTGCTTTCACTGATTAGAGCGGTATTAAGTGTGTCAGCTGTTCCTCAGGAGCTCGCCTGTTTGTAACACCAGACTTTCGTCGAATAATCTCTAGTATTTGTGATTTAGTCACAGCAGGAACCATCCGACTACCTAGAGTAGGATCGGCTTTCATTCAATAGATTTGGACCTGCGAAGCACTCCAGAATTCGACACAGTCATTTGGAGAATAGGTAATAGATGTTTTGCCCCCTTTGAAGGACAACTACCCATTAAATTCGTGCTGATCAGATGGGATTCAGTGGAAAAAACAGTCGGATATCAGATGGCATGTTGTCATATCAGATAATACAGCGCAGTTCGATGCGCGCGAATAGGTGGGAGATCTGGAGAACCAATTGTAAGAAGATCATAACAGGCATCCTCACTGGAATTAAACATGCGTTGCATTTGGAATGATTAACTGAGTCATACACAAGTAATTTGTTCTTGTTATCCGTTTATTATTCTGTCATTTTTTGAGGTGGTGTTCATACCAGGGTACGCCCACTTCTCAGGTCGCCACGACTTTTTGCTTCTTCGCTATTGTGAGCGAGAGTTTATTGGTTTCAGTGCCAGCTCCTTACACCTCGGGGCTGCTGTGGTCGTAAGGCGGATTTTTCCTCTGAGGCTTTTCACTGCTTATCTTAATTTCAAATCCAATAATGAAAAATTTAACCTTGTTCCGTCGCATTCCTAGCGTTAAGGTGTACTGTTAGACAGTATTCTCAGGATAGGTTAGAGCAGATGGTGCCAATTCCATCGTCGGAATCTTAGATTTTTAATGCGATCACTTTCTATATAAAGCTCACAATTACTTGTGAGTAGCGTGTGGGACTGGCGTTCTCTCTGCTTGGTTGACTGCTCCTCGGACTTCACTGTTTACTCATAAACACCAATTCCACACAATGTACACAAGTAGTTGTGAGCTCTATATGGAAATATCAAAGGCTTATCCTGTGTACAACTGCTGATTTTGTGGAAGGGATTTGACTGGAGCTAACGGGACACGTACCGTGTCTCCCTTCAAGGTTGTCCGGCACTCCTGGGTTTCATTGAGAACAACATATGAACATAGTAAACTCAGTAATTGTCATCAGTCTGGACGGTGGTAACAGGCCTCCCATTTGGAAAACCCGGGTTCGAACTCTGAGTGCGATGGAGGATACGCGCCACTGATGAGCTCTAGTGAGAGCGAAACTCGGGTCTGGTGCTTCCTGAGTGTAAGGTTGACCGGCTGACCTGAGGATTGTGCGTGAATGATGGAGTCCGCAAACCAGCGGCCGAAGCATAGATCGCGTTGTTGTGAGCCTCTGTGTATCATGTGCTAATCAGCTAAACTATTTGACAGCTGAATGCAAATCCAAGCCAAGTTGGATCTCTAGGTAAAACCATCATAGGCACGTCTTTGTCCCATATTAAATCTGGTCTCCACATCAGGTACACAGGGCATACACCCCGTTTACAATGTGATTACTTTGGTCCATTTATGGTCTTACTCCTTAAAACAATTTTCTATGATATTCTGGTTACGCGTTACTGAACAGAAGCTTAATCACTCATTTGAAGTTCCCGAAAATTTAGATCACCGTGAACTGGAAGCTCCGAAAATTATTCGCCAGTTTCGGGACGTGAGCAAGGAAAATCCCTGCTGTCATTCACAGTCTGCAATGTCCGCTCGCTCTCGAAGGACATGAGTCATTCTAATTGGAATGGTCGACGAATGTGGAAAGTACTGCCCATTGTGGATGACATACAGCGAGGAAAGAAGAAAGATGGTTACCAGGATGTTCGGATTCCAAGAGTCATAAGTGATTGGTCCTCTAGAAATGACACAAAATACTGGTGTAGACTATTTAAGATTTAAATGCTGTGAGAATTCAAAACTAACCTGTTGACAGTTGAGGTAATTGCGAAGCTATATTCAACCAGTCATTAATGAATGTTCAGTAATCAAGTAACAAACAATTCGGGACAAAATTATGTAGACTGCTAGCTTCTGCTGCTGTGGAGCTCATAATTGGATGGATGTCGGCACTCGAAAGAGATGCTTCCAGTTTGTGTATAAGAATAAACGGGGCAAGTCCACTGTGTTAGTCTGCGAACTTCTGGGATAAAAAATCACCGAACTCATTTTGTGCCGGTTCTCAGTCGGTGATAAGCAAAATGATTTACCAAATACACCCGAGAACAAGTGTAATCTTATCAACGTTTGGGTCATGTCCGAGGTCAAAAGGGTAATCGTGCACGTGTCACCTTTTCGTCAACGATTGGAGTTTGGTTGTTGCCTTCTGCTTACATGCATTTTTTTAATTGATCGCACGTCAATATCACCAAATAATGTCTGCTTTCATTTTCCGTACCATCTTTATCAATGGAAATGCGTGCCTTAATAATGCGGTTGTCACGACCACAGTATCACGCAACCTCAATCAGTTTTCTCGATTCTAGTTCCATTCCGCCAATGTATAACCAGGCAAGAGTAATCACGTTGCATCTGGCCAGTGAACGCAGTCTATTATTTGTTACAATTAGGTGATTTTGTAGGTCAGTTTAGAATGAAATTTGCTGGTCGTTTGTCATTAATCCCTTGGGTTCAGTGCATCTGTGGTCTTCATTAGGAGTAATGCCTTCGCTCGCATCTGAACCTACTGCGAAAATCAACGCACTATTACTTTCTCCCAGAACTAGGGCAAATGGCTAATTTCTCACCTTGCTGTCCTGCTTCCAAACCCTCTGGATTTCGCCCGTGCGTCATTGACATAAAAACAAATGGGTTTGTCAGCCAGTTAGGTTTTCCGGTCATAACCCGGCCTCACTGTTGCATAACTGGTCGCATGAAAACGAAGCTGTCTTAGGTTTTTGGTATTGGCTCGTAACCCATCCTCATAAGCTGTACGTGGATTTGAGTGAGCACTTCGGTAAACGAGGCATTCGATTTAGCCTCATCGAGTAGCACCAGCAAGCACAACCTAAAATTAAAGACCTGAATAAACGTTATTCGTTTGCAATTCTGAGCAGCTGTCAGCTGTCCTGTTCCACAGTCATCAGATTACACTCGAACCGGACTGAGACTTGGTTTATTGACGATACAGTACAAGCGACGGGCTGTGTAACTGGGAGATTTGGTCAGGATTTCGAAACCCAGTCTTGCCTTCCAAATAACTACCGAGTCTCGAAACACGTGCCAAAAGTAATTTGGCTTTGAATACTGACAATCGCTAAAGCGACTATCATTCGCCATTCTAGGCTCGAACTCTGCTCTAAAGGAAAATTAGTCTAGGCTTTACAACTGCCTTGATAGACTGTCCACTCGGTCAAGTAGGGGATTACAAATGATAATAAAACAGAAAATAAAAGGATAGTTTTTAAAGCACTAATCCAAATTGATCGTAATGAAACACGGGTAAGAGTCACCAATGAACATTGCAGCGGTACCAGCCCCAGACTGTACAAGTGAAAACAGCACGGAGATGCCAACAACCGGAAACCACAATTAATTTACTAGGATTATTTATATATAACTATAATGAAACATCATTGCCAGAAAGCCCACGAGCAATCGTGGCGGCCGACTGTTCACTTTCGTAAGTCGTCAAGCTTTTGACTAGGTGGTCATGAATGCAGGCGACAGCGAGTCTGTACCGAAGCGAGTCACGTGAATTTCATGCAGGATTATTAAGATCTTCCTTCCTTACTAGTTTCTCTTCGATTTGAAATGTTGGCCGCACTAACTTCCGAAATGGTGCTGAATTGAGACAAGTGTTTTGAGTAGCACCACTGGATCGTGTGTCTGAATATACCAACCTGAATTTGTTCGTCGTTCGAGGTCCTATCACGTATCCCATCATGACGTCTTGTCTTATATAAATTGCCTATTTCCTTAGTTCTCGAAGCAACCCGTTTTTTGATAGGCGAGTTCATCCTGAGACATTCAAAATTTCATAAAAACAGGAAACGTGAACCGGATAAATGTACTGATTCTTGAAAGTTTGGAATATTTGGAATTGGATTAGCATACAAAATTTTGTCAGTCAACTTAACGAATGGATACAAATTACCAGTAGGTACTGAATTGGTTCTGACCTAAACTACACAAAAGACGGAGGTCACAAAAGAAGGGCAACACATTCGAGCTGTATTTACAGCTCATGAGTTTATATAAGAAGTTGGAAAATCCACGATTGGTGGGGTACGTTCTATCCATTCGCTTGCACGGAATGTTTGGATTTTAAGACCGTTTGTCGTCGCGGTTCTCATCGGCTGCTTATGTACGCAGGCCAGCCTGAAGTTGTACCGGATTGCATCTGTGACTTTTTCGGAAACTCACCATGGAATTTTCGATTTTACTAGGGACAACGTTATCGTTTCCGTTTAAATTGTCCAAATAACAATGATGCCCTGGAAAACAGCTGTTGTTGTGCCACACCAGAACACCGTTAGAAGCTCGCGTATCTTCCTAAATTTTAGGTAGCTTTACTTGAATTGTTTCGGTTTGATTCTTCTGTTTATTTTCTGGCGCTCCGCTAAGTACAGGGACTCTAATTTCTCAGAATTTTCAATCTGCTGTGCAATGACTGTTCAGTGCCAAATGTCAGTGACAATCTCATGCTCAGGATTGCCCATTGCTTCACAATTAACGTTCTCTCTCTAAGTTAGGCACCTGCCTACTGCAATTTCGCCATAGTCCTTTTGAACTCGCCTTTTCCCGGTAAATTAAGACTATGACCATTGATTCCTCATACTGTAGTTGCCAGGCATTTTCTACAACCCCCAGGAGGAAGAATCTTTGGAAATTTGCGTTACAAATACTTGAAATACTAACACGGCATTCGATCAATAACTATAAGGTACGGATACGGACTCCCAGAGCAACTGGAAAGCACGTTGCTTTGTTTAGAGATTGCGTGTTTATGTACGAAATTAAAGGAACTCTTATTGATGAAGCATCTATGGTCCAATGGTACTTGGGTAGATGTAATTCGCCAACGTTTCGACTACCATCGATAGTCTTTTTCAAGGAAGTTTGCAACCAAATAACATAGAGAACCTTCATGTGCCAACGGATTTTAAGCTGCATTTGCTTTTGTGTGTGTCTGTGCGTCTGACTACTTTGAATTGTATAATAGGTGAGAAGTTAGTCGTGCTTCACGTCATGCGCCGCCGTGGTGGTGGGGTTAACTAGTTCGGTTACCTTCGGAATGTTTATTGCTCAGAAATGTTAGGACTGTCCATGACTCTGAAATCTCTGCCCCATTGTTCCGATTGATGCATATGGAGTGGGTGTTTATCGGTAGCGCCTCGGAAAACTTACGTCCAGTGCAGGTTCTGAATCCACGTTAGAGTAATTTGGTGTTTCCATAATCTATGTTGTTTGCCTCTGCTGTGGGATGCAGAGAGATGGCTGAATCGTGTTTTGATAAGGCTGCCTTGTCCGACGGTCTGCACTTTTCTTCCCTTCTGTGTTCTGCTATCCATGTCATGAGTTGTCTAACGAGGATCTGGCGACTACCCATGGTAGTCGAAACGCTGGCAAAATCATACATCAAAGACGCTGTTGTTAATATTAAATCATTAACAATTAAAAACCAATACATGGTTCATCGATTTTTCGGCACACTTTATATTTTTCGGTCCTGACATTCACAAACCAGGCACTTCTGTTCTCCAGCCCAATGTTCCCCGCTATAGAACTAGTTGTCCACAAAATGCTCACGCTGTGGGTGCTACGCCGTCATCTTCATCGACGAATCGCATTAGCAACATGGACCTCGAATTTTGAGTGGCATAAATTACACCACAGGTGACATATGTATTCCAGCAGCATTAACAAAAAGCAGCTATGATTGGATCCTCAGTTCTTTGGAATTCCGAAACTTCTCCTGCGGAATACCTGTTTCATCTTTAGCCCCGAAAACACGTCGGAAACGCAGCACGTCGGTGTCCTTCGACTTACACCTTTTGAAAACGCTAACGCTCCTAACTGATTGCCAACGTTTTCATCCGAGGTCGTCCGTTCTACATAGTCGGCTGCTCAAAAACAACGAAGTTTTCCTTTATTTGAGGAGATGTACACTGTAGTTTCACTAATAAAAATGAAGTAAAAAAAGATGAAAGACGAATATTTACCAATTTATATATAAATTAAGCAACTTTTGATGTTCATTTTCTTTTCACTTTTCTCCCTGCGGTTCGTGTTATGCCTCATTGTCTACATCGCACTCTCAATTCACTGGACTCATGCAGTCATCACATAGACGCCGAGGGCATCCGTTTTATACAGGTAAAATATTTGAACTTTAACTAGGCATAAGGAATTTGGTCAGTCTGAATAACTAACGGATACGAATTATCAGAGAGCACTGGGTTGACCCCAAAACGCACTAGGCAGTTGAACGGCAGCAGGTAAACAACAGCAGCTGGCGGACGAGTGCGAGTTTTATTTACTACTCATGCGTTTGTGTGCAAAATTGGATGAGTTGATGGAATACATTACGTCCATCGACCTTCGTGGAATATTTCGACTTCTCGATCCCATACCGCCACGGTTTACACCGGCTGGATGTCTACGCACCATGCTTTGCCCGACTGTATTACTTGACTTGCAAGTAGACTTACAGTATGACAAATTGACAACTATCCATGATTAGTCGGCTTCACGAAATTATCAGTTGTCTTAGCCACTTCATTAATAATTTTTCAGTTATCTTTCAACATTTAGCTGACCCAGTTCTCAATTTCGTTCTGCTGAGCTAATTTTGAGAGGGCAGAATGGGTGATAAGACGTTACCTTGTCATCATTCATCACCCTTCATGGCACAGTAAAGGTCCCCGTTTGCTAGTGCAAATTGGTTTGTTGTTTGCGACTGGGAAACTTCGACGCATTTGCACTACATTTCATACCCCAGGAATACGTGCCTCGATCATACTGATTTCCGACTGCCACGCATGACCTAATATAAGCAAGGGTGTTCTCTTTTAGGTAAAAACCGCATATCTTAAGTTAGCGAATTATGATCTATCAGCATGATCTTCCTTGTTCTTCCCAAATACAAAATGGAAATAGACGTCTTAACATGTCTACCTATACATTGGTGATCCCGTTTCCACCCGCTGTTGGCCAGTCGCTACTCCCATTAGTGAAACATCCAGCGAAACATTTCCTATAGCTTTTTACATCAAAGTTTTCTTGCATTTTATATCTATCCTATAGACACTGAAAACAGAGGTGCATGATTTTAATCAAAGCTATTCATCGGCGTTTCCACTATACTTGAATTTAAACGAGCGAATATCACCCGTCGTCTAATGGACTGTTTGAGATCTCACACATCAAAAAGGATTTCTCACATTCAGCTTTCATTTCGTTAGTCGTCAGACTATCACCCAACGACTGTTACACATCTGCGCAATTCTAAGAGAAGAATTTAGTCTTTGTTCAGCGGAAATGTTCTTTCACATCTTGGCTGCAGCCAACTGGTGTACTTTAGTCACAATTTTTATGCCATCGACCACTCATTTCTATTCGTCAGTGTATGCGTGAAAACAGCCTAAGCGACGTCGTTTTCGAATGTTTAAGAGTAGCGAACCATGATTCGATCCCTCCATAAAACACTGATCTGACACTAACAGGCTGCGTGAGAAGGTTTGTAAAAATGCTTAACACAAGAATGGTTCTTTTTCACCACAACTAATTTTTGATAAAATGATTGTGAACCAGGATCTCAACAAGAACCACACATATTTGATTCATACTTTCTTAAGAAACTGATGTGGAGCTCTTGTTGTTTCCAAGCGGCCGAATTTCGCGTTCATGAAGGTCATTAAGTTTTCACACCGTATTGCATTCTCACCACAGAACCGGCCAAGTCACGTGATGTTGTTAAGGCACATAAGGGCGACCAGTCAGCAGCATCACCAGGCCCTTCACGAGCCACAAATACAAGCACGGATATTAAGGATCGTAACCATTCCTACCAGCCGAAACACTACAGGGACATGAGAGCAGTTCAATTCACGTGATTACGGAAAAATAACTTCGAATATTTGAGATCTTTCTGCGTAAGTAAAACGTTATTAACAAGTCATTTTAATTTTGCTCCAATCCTTTTGAAGCACTTTGTGACTTTTCGCTTCGAGAATCAACAAAGAAAACTGCAAATTTCAACAGGCCGATCACCAGGAGAACGCATCGTATGGGCCTAGTTTGCAGCTTTTATATAGTAAGAGCTCACATGCAATCCTAACATGAACATCAAGAAGAACTCGCGTAGCATTCTCAGATATCGTACCAATTCATAAATGTAAGGAAAGAGATGGCTTTGTCAGCTGTGGATCGGCGGATTATATGTTGCAGTAAAAAACCTTAAATGGATCATATGTGCTAAGATAGTGAGTCACTTGGAAGAAAAATGTGAGAACCACCAATTAGCATGATTTCTGACACAGACACTCGTGTTTGTCCAACCCTGGATGAACTAACTACAGGATTTCCCCTCGCAACGCAGCCTTTTGTCGCAGTTTATGTAGATCAAACATTGATTCTCATCGTACTTTCATCTACTAACCAACGTGAACCACCTTCTGATCAAAATACCATGGATTTTATATTAAGTTTACTTAAAGCGTCTTAAGAAAACTGATTTGTTACTTGCAGTTCATCAAAGTTGGAGATCGCACAAAGTACTCATTTCCTTCTATATACAATCGCCCGACTGTAGTATTTGAAAGTGGAATCGTAATACGGAATTCAGACCCTAGCAATAACGTACGGATACCGGTTACCAATGCTCAAAGGATTGACCCCGATCTAATGTACATAAACGATGTCAATGAGAAGCTCAGAGAAGCTGGAAAACGCGGTGGGGGGTTTCTTTACGAATTTAGTATTTATATAAAAAATGGGGAGACGGGAGGGGGTGTTCGCGACCTTCGGAAAACATCCGGTTCAATGACATTCAAGGCATGGTTGGACCTTAGGATAGCCTGTCGCTACGGTTCTCACTGGTTGGTTGTCTAAAGAGACTACAATGAAGCTGTACCCACACTGAATCACAACATCTATCCGATGTCAAGTCAGAGAGTCATTAAGTACTGAGGATAAATTCTTCCAGTATAGGCTTCCATTTTATATTCATCCAAAAATTTTCTTGTTCCGTTGTCTTTTTTCGATACTGCTCTCTGTCGTTTGTACCTGTAGTTCTTCAGTTGCCAAAACTGATTCTCAGCTGACCGGAGAAAACTCGCGGTCCACGTCTTGTGTTCGTTGCTACTTTCATCGTAACTTCGTTTCTGCACCTTAGGCTCTGAAACAACAAAAGAATCAGAGTCCATTAGTATGAAATATGGCCTTGTTCAAACGACAATTTGCTCCCTCTGTTATCGAGATGCAAACATCAGATCTCAAAAAACATGATTGTGTGTGAATAATTTACATCATTAGTTTACTCAGGGTTTTGTCGGACTAGGCTGAATATAACTGCTGGAAAATAAAGTGACTCACTTAACTCCCCGAGGATAATTGACGATCGTCAAACCCCCTGAATACTATGACGCCGGCATTTACATTCGCGATGTGAACTACACAATCCCATTCACGTTATATCGAGTATTTCCAATGGGAATAGTAAAACCAAATACCACCATTGGCACTACGGCGCGGATACAGATTAACAGTACGCATTGGAATAACTCCAACACAGAATACGCAACGGAAGCCAACGAGATTATGGCAACTGGAAGACACGTTCGCTCAACTTTACTAACACGTCATATTATTATCATTATCATTATTTTGTTCAAATCTGAATATAGATAATGTGCTCTCGAAATCATGGTGAGATGGAAAACGACAGGCGAAAAAGCAGAAAAAGAAACCATGCATAGAGTTCACAACAAATGTTTGTTCTATTCCGCATCGCCACATCGCCGCCCATATATCAGGATCCATGAGCCCTCTGTGGGCCTGGTACTACCCCGCTGCCCACACCAAAGCGGAGGCTTGACTTAGGGGACTTGACCCGAACCTCTGACCAAATGGTCTAACCCACAAGGAATCAGGACGATCTGAGGGTCACGTAACCCACTGCGGACCGGTGGATGACTGCTCATTTCATGGGTCCTTTGGATGGGGCTGACATCCTGGGAGCACCCCTTTACCACAGTCGATGGTAAGCACAAAGCCGTGTGCATCGTACGCCGCCTGTGGTTGGTTTGGGATCAGGGCTTGACCAACTCTCCTAGAATGATTATCAATCATCAGTCAAACTAATTGAGGGAAAGGGCGTTTGCCTTCGTCTTCGTAATTCGTTAGGATCGTCTCAGCCATGAAAAGGCAGCGTGCAATACTTCCACAGCAAAGGCGATTTGGAATACCGGCCAACTGGGAGCATTCCGAGAGGCATTCAGGTTGAGTGACCATTTCAGACCCTGAAACAACTAACCTGCGTCAGTGAAACACAAATTCAGGATTCGAGTAGAGTAGCGTAGACTAATTCAGCTTAATGCGCCCAAAGTCTTGTCAAGATATTTACTGCACACTTCAGGAGATGAGTAAACCCAATCTGGGCGTGAACGCGGCGTAGGAACAGTGTTAAGTAAGAGGATGAAGCGGCCATTTTAGACTGGATCCCAGTCAACAGCCGCTTGTGAACCGTGAGACTACAAGGATCAGTCGGCGTCAGGGCGGATAGTAGTGTTAAGTGCAGTTTATTTGTCATATAGGCGTAGGCCTCAACAGACCGCAGCATTGACAAGGAGAAAGACGAGTTTTATGCAGAAATCGTCCTTGTTGCTCTGACATTATTGATGGGAGGTGATTTTATTGCACAAGTTGGAAAACTGAGTGCATCGGAGTCCTGTTTAGGTGAGCGCTACGCCTTGCCTGCTGAGCGAACAGATAACGGGGAGAGGCTTATCCAATTCTGTGCGGACAACAACTTATCCTTGTCCAGCAAGAAATTTCAGCACGGTTCGCGTTGCACGGCGATATGGCGCTCTAACTCGATGGGTAGTCTGAGACAGATCGACCGTATTGCAGTAGGCTAACATTGGCGCGGTTCTGTCCAGAACTGTAAATCGTACTGGATCACGTACGTCGATTCGGACCACGCTTTTTTAATGTGCTTTGCTCTGCAGCTGAACGGCCATCGACGCAGACCACAAACCCGATTGGCCGTCGAACGTCTGTCTGATTCGGCTATTCGCGACAGCTATCGACAGAAACTATCCGAAGAACTAAGAACTGCGACGAGTAGTGAGATCAAATGGAGCAGGTGATGTATTTGGCAGTAGATTTCACCTGTGTTGCTAGATGTAGCGTTCATCAAAGATAATGGAACTTACGGGGGTCGAGGAGGTTAATGGAGCAAAAACGCTAGCTCTCTAATTGCAAAGAGGAGAATAAGATGGCTCGGCAGTTGCAGTGTCAGTTGACGATATGCCTTGAGAATGACCGTGAAAACAATTGGGTTAAGGTATCCGAAGAGATGGAAATGGCGTCCGCTTCAGGTAAAAAACGAAGACTGTTTAGGCTTACACGTGAAAGCGGTGGGCAGCGAAGTTCGGTTAGTGAAGTCGTGTGCGATAGGAATGGAGAGCTCATCCATAGTAGACAACAAAGACTGGGCAGTTGGGCTCAGTACTTTGAGAATCGGTTTATCTGGTCATAAATTAACGCATTTAGTCCAACGTCCGTAACTGCGAATCCCTGGGAGGTGTCTCGCGACCTCCTCACATCCCTGAAGAAATTTAAGGATAATCGGATATTTGAATTCAGAAGAGGGGAAAGTAGCCGGTCCCGATGAACTCCCTCAGTAATTTTCTGACTGGTTGGAGATGCTCTGATGAAATCGCTTACCTCCTGGCTTCTTGATATTTGAAACGAGGAACGTATTGCGTTGTTATGGGGCGAGTCACTGACTGTACCCATAATAATGAAAGACATAGAATGACAGTAGCAATCATCGTGGGATCAGTTCGATTCTGATGGTTTTTAAGGTGTTAGCTTCGATAACGCTGCGTCGTGTGACATCAATCCGCGAGCGCAGCATCCGCAAACGGCAGGCTGTATTTCGTCCACGTCGAGGCTGCATCCACCAGATATTCACTCTTCGGCAAAAACTAGGAACGCGCCACACATTGCCGCCCTACGATCGTAGTCTTTTTGGACTTGAAAGGCGCGTTCCACTCAGTGGATCGGACTGCGCTATTCAGTGGTATCCACCAGAGGGTTACGCCAACGAAGTTCGTAGACCTATTCCAAAGCTATACTCGCATACCTATAGTCGCGTGAGGGTACACGATGAACTACTAAGTTTATTCGAAACGACTAGCGACGTTCGACAAGGGTTTCCTATCTCCATTCGTGTTCAACTTCGTCATGGACGAGGCGATGGATAATGAGTTGGGATGTCTTCAGAATGTAGGAGTCGAACAGGGAAATGCAGGGAAGCTGTGTGACCGAGATAACGCATGTGGAGTGGCGTTTTTGTTCGAATCCGCAGATCATGCACAACGCGCACTAGATAGACTCTTGAGGTCGGTTGCTCGGTTTGGCATGTGCTTTGCACCTTCAAAGTGCAAAGTACTGTTACAAGACTGGATGACAGTAGTGCCCAACTTGATACTGGATGGATAGGAACTAACGATTGTGGACCGTTTCACATACCATAGTCACTGCGCGTCGAACGATGTCAGCTCGGGGGTGGGGATGAACATACGTATATTGAAGGCTCGAGCAGCTTACGCTGGACTGAATCACTTGTGGTGTCGGCCTGATATTTCACTGAAATTGAAAGGTCATGTGTATTGTGCGCAGTGCGTTCAGTTCTGTTGTACGAGCGTGAGACATGGAGTATGTTTGTGGGCGGTGTTCGTCGGTTGGATTTTTTCGATCCCCGATGTCTACCTAGTATCGCCAGGGTTTGATGAAGTGCTTGGGAGATTAATTCAGAGATTAGGGAGCTAGTATCAGATGCCGGCTCTCGGAAGACCTTATTTCAGCGCATGAAACTTATTAGACTGCGCTGGTTGAGTTGTGTTTCGTATGACGAGAACTCGTCTATCATATTGTGCCCAAATTTGAGTTCATCCGATGGAGTGGAAGAAGCCATGTGGAGGTCATCAGATGACGTGGTAATGTGGGATGAAAAATGTTCGGCGAACTTGTGTAAAATAGGTGTCTCACGTCTTGTTGGTTGGGATCCGAGTGATCCGTCGAGTAGCTGGCTAGAGACACTGAAAGATATGAGAGTGAACCGTGAACAGTGGTGATCGTGTTGTCATTTTCTATAAAATCAGAATGATTGAAAGAGTGTGCTTGTGCCGTTAGACTGCGTTGGCGCAGAAGCATCTTATCTGTTCCTGGCTTTGTATGTTCACTCCCTGTTGCCCCTGGATATTCACTCTTTTTATAGACTTGCCTTGCTTTTTAACGCTGAACTGTGATGATGATGATATTTGCAACATACGAGGACTCGTACTTGGACAACAGCTTCAATCCAATGGCATTTAGGGCATGTTTGCACTTCACGTTCGACTGTCGAGACTTCTAATTGAATAGTTTTTTAGGTTAGCTACAGCGCGACGGTATGGGACTGAATCCCGTGAAATGCACAGACTAATCGAACTAGATCTCAAAGTCGGCCAGATATTGCGCTAAACAGCATAGGACTGGCATGCCAAAACCAAGCTCAGAGATAAACGTGACCAAAAGCTGACTGAACCAGCCGCCGTTTGCAGACGATAGGAGAGTGTGCACAGCTGAAAAGATGGGTTGCGAGTTATTCTCGATTTCCACGTTCACTTCCATAACGCGTCGTGGGTAGCATAACTAGACTTATGAACCAAATGATTGATGGTAAGTGCGCTAACTTGACAATAGTCTCATGAACTCAAGTTCACCTCGCCTTCTCAACATTTAGGGCCGTTGTTTAGATAAAATAACGGAATAATGATAAATACTCAAACTGAACCTTTTGAAAGTGTACGAAATTTTAATCGGCCTAACCTAAATGACTGTTCTGGCGGAAGCACAATTCCTCCAGTCAAAAAATAAGAATACCTAATTTTAATGGTTTTCGACCCCCATCCTAATTAGGCCTTGGGCTGAGAGCCAACTAATCGGGCTTTAAGCGCATCAAGTTTGAAGAGTAGTCTCGTAACATATTCACTTGACGAAAAGAGCAAATTCAGATTGTTTGACTTCAGTTAATCTTTCTAGACGAACGTGGTCTAGTCCATAGATTAATTTTAGTGTGGGAGCCGTGTTCCAACCGCGACATGGGAATTTTTCTTGGTTAAAAGATCAGTAAAATACAGCCAACCAGAATCCAAGAGAAGTGAGACGCACAATTTGGGCTCATGGGCTTACTTTCAACTAGGATCATCTGTGCTTAATTTGTGTACACTTGCAGTCATCCTGTTGAATACTGGATGGGGTAGAATTCCAGAGTAAAACTGAATTCACTAAATAACTTAACCTTCCACTTTCTCTTGTCGGTATTAATTTGCTAGACAGTGTTACACTTGGCTGATCAATACTGAGAAGATAGGTGACTTATTGATGACTCTTGGTCTTTGTGACTCAGGAGTTGGAACCAGTCGTTTATAGACATGTTAGATTTATCCTTGTTCCTATTCCTTTTTCTCATTAGCTCCTGCTGTTTCATTCTACCTCAGCTAGAGTAGGTTTCTTCCGTGACCTCGTATATCAGGTAGAATACTGAAGATTCTGATAGCTCCTCGAACCCCTCATTTCCTACCTCTTCTAGAGAAAAATAGACCAAGCTGCTGCAGCAAGTGTTCCCGTTGCAGGTGCTTTAAACACTAACAAAAGTGTGGTTTGTGATCTCAACGGGAATCTGTGTTGATCGTACCTAAGATATATATATATATATATATATATATATATATATATATATATATATATATATATATATATATAGAAGATTCTAGTGAGGAACTAAGAAAGGAGCGTAGTAATATAGAGATAGCTGAACAAGAGATCACCGGATACGCCTACCTGAAAGCGGCAATAACCGCGAAATTGGTCGTGCTTCCCGGGAAATTTTGTTCATCCTCCCGTATGCGAAACGTGCTATTGAGAAGTAGAGCATAGGTGTTCAAATAGTCGGTTTTATTGTTGGCAATCATTATGACTAGTGGCGATCCCATGGTTGTTTTTGGGTACCTCAGTTTTCCGCATTCTTGTTCACGACTGGATCTTCACTCTTCCTCCTCCATGAGACTATGCTCCCCGGTTATGCATTTAGTTGATCAACTCAAAGCATCCGCTTCCTCGTTCAGAATTCATCGAATTGAAGACGTACGAGGAGTCCAAGTGACGGGCATCTATTGCTCTGGCTTCGAACTTTCAAAGAGAAAAGGATTTTTTTGAACGTCACTTTTGTGATGTACACTGACGCTAGGTTTTGAGTAAGCAACATTTGCTTGACTGCATTTATTTCACTAGACTCGATTTCCTTGTACATTCGTATATCCCAACATATTCCAATTTCCCCTTTCGACTCATACTTCCTGCCCCACATGACTGTTTTGATTGAACTTCGCGTGTATTATTTTTTCAGTTTCTCGTCGTTACGATATGCACATATAGTTTGATTAACTAGACCAATTTGCTAGAGGATGCGATTGAGATATGGCTATTGTTCGGATTCAAAGGGAGGCTGCAAATGCATGAATTCGAGAGCCTGAGAATTAATGTGCATGCGATTGCGGAAGATAATCGGAAATAATTCAATCTGAAAGAGCTATTACAGAAACGCAACGAAATAACCACGAAATGAAGCCAAATATAGTCTGTGCCGATTCTACTCAGGATTCGAGGAAGGCTGTGGCACTCGTTATTAAAGCTCTGCTCCCTCTCTTTTATTCGACCTGTCTTCTCTGTCTCCAAACCAAACTGTTTGTCTTTTCCGCCTACCCATAGTACCTTCATTGATAACACGCCCGATACTCCCAACGGTTTATTGTCAAGTAGTGTAGCAAGCGGTTTTCAGTCTGTTAGCGCACATTTTCTCAAGCCTCGTCAGCCTCTGAATCTCGGTTCCTTCAATGTGCGCACTCTCACGCTGGCTGGCCAACAGACCCGTTAGGCTCTGATAGTGGACTCTCTTTCGATTGATGTCTGCTGTGTCAGTGAAACACGAATTCAGCATTGGAGTAGAGTAATTCAGCTAACTACGCCAAACGTCTCGTCAAGATATTTTCTTCGCACTTCAGGAGACGAAGCAGCTAAAGCTGTAGGTCAACGTGGTGTGGGAATAGTCTTGAGTGAGAAGGCTGAAGCAGCCCTTTTAGATTGGATCCCAGTCAACAGTCGCTTGTGTGCCATGAGACTGCAGGGATCAGTCGGCGTCCGAACGGATAGTAGTGTTAGGCGTAGTTTATTTGTTATCTCGGCATACGCTCCCACAGACTGCAGCACTCACATGGAGAAAGACGAGTTTTACGATAACCTCGTCACTCTTGTTCGGAAGAGCAAACGCTCTGACATTGTAGTGGTAGCAGGTGACTTTCATGCACAAGTTGGAAAACTTAGTGCATCGAAGTCCTGTTTAGGTGGGCGATGCGCCTTGCCTGCACAGCGAACAGACAACGGGAAAGACTTCTCCAATTCTGTGCAGACAACCATTTATTCCTATCTAGTACGAATTTCCGACACAGTTCGCGTCGCACAGCGACGTGGCGTTCTAACTCGACAGGTACACTGAGTCAGATTGACCATATCGCAGTTAGCTACCGTTGGCGCGGTTCTGTCCAGAACTGTGGATCATACTGGACCACGTAAGTCGATTCGGACCATGCGTAAATTTTAATGCGATTTTTGCTGCGGCTCAATGGCCATCGACGCAGGCCACAAATCCGATTGGCTGTCGAACATTTGTCTGATTCGGTCGTTCGCAACAGCTACGAACAGAAACTATCCGACGGACTAAAAAATTCGACGAGCATCAATGTAGACGAGCAGTGGGATCAAATTAAGCAGGCGATGCATTTGACAGCAAATTTCGCCTGCGGTCCTAGATCTAGAATTCACCAAAAACACTGGATCTCGCAAGCGTCGCTAAGTCAAATGGAGCAAAAACGTGAGCTGCCTAACTGCAAGGAAATGAATAAGATGCGTCGGCAGTTGCAGCGTCAGTTGACCATAAGCCTTGGGAATGACCGCGAAAACTGGTGGGTTAAGGTATCCGAAGAGATGGAGATGGCGTCCGCTTCAGGTAAAAGTCAAAGACTGTTTGCGCTTATACGCGACAGCGGTGGGCAACGAACTTCGGTTAGTGAAGTCGTGTGTGATAAAAATGGAGAGCTGATCCATGGTAGACAGGAAAGACTGGACCGTTGAGCAGAACATTTCAATGATCAGTTTAACTGGCCATACGCTATCGTATCTAGTCCGACGCCTGGAGCTGTGAATCCTTGGGAGGTGTCACTTGATCCCCCAACGGAAGTGGAAGTGGAGTCGAATATTCGGCTTCTGAACAGGGAAAAGCTGCCGGTTCCGACGAACGTCCCAAAGTTCTTTTCAAATTAGGTGGAGAGGTGCTGATGAAATCACTTCATGATATTTGGGACGAGGAGCGTATCCCGCTATCGTGGGGCGAGTCACTTATTATACCCGTCTTCAAGAAGGGTACACGGAGTGACTGCAGCAATCATCGTGGGATTAGTTTAATTCCGATAGTCACCAAGGTGTTAGCTTCGATAATGCTTTGCCGTTTGAAACCGATTCGCGAGAGTAATATCCGCGAACAACAGGCCGGGTTTCGGCCAGGACGAGGTTGCATCGACCAAATATTCACTTTTCGACAAATACTCGAAACGCGCCACACGCACCGGCGCCCTACGATCGTAGTCTTCCTCGACTTGAAAGGTGCTTTCGACTCCGTGGATGGACCAGCACTACTCAGTGCTCTCCACCGGAAGGGTATGCCAACTGAGTTTGTGAACCTGTTGCGAGCATTGTACTCGGATATTTATGATCGCATTAGGGTATACGGTGAACTGTCATGTTCATTCGAAACGACTAGCAGTTTCCGACAAGTGTGTCCTATTGCACCATTCGTGTTCAACTTCGTCATGGACGAGGTGATGGAAGATGCTTTGGGAGGTCTTCGGGATGTAGGAGTCGAACGGGGAAATTGAGTGAAGCTATGCGACCTAGATTACGCAGACGACGTCGTGTGCCTGTTCGAGTCTGCGGACCATGCACAACGGGCACTAGATAGACTGCCGAGAACGTTTGCTCGGTTCGGCATGTGCTTTGCACCTTCAAAGTTTTTCAGCGTATGAAACTTAGTAGACTACGCTGGTTAGGTCACGTGTTACGTATGACGAACACTCGTCTACCATATCGTGCCTTATTTTGTGTTCCTCCTAAGGAATGGAAGAAGCCATGTGGAGGCCAACAGATGACGTGGCAACGTGGAATGAGAAAATGTACAGCGAATTTGGGTAGAGTAGGTGTCTCACGTCTTTGTGGTTGAGGTCCGAAAGACTCGTCGACTTGCTGGCTGGAGACACTTAAGGATATGACAGTAAACCGTGAACAGTGATGATCGTGCTGTCATTTTCTATCCAATCAGAATGATTGAAAACACGTGCGTTTGTAGTCAGACTGTGTTTCGTGTGTTGGCTGCAGCAGCACCTTATCTTTTTCCGCCTGTGTAGGTCCACTCCTTGTTCCCCTTTGATATTCACTCTTTCATATAAACATGTAACTCTGGGGAAAGGCAGCTGTCAGTGAGGCATGTCTTGCTGTTTAACGCTGAACGATGAGGATGATCCGCTTGAACCAAGAAGCTCCTTTACAGAATCTGGAATATTATGCATCTCACAGTGAAGTCCGATAGTCCAGCTGGGACTAGGGTCGGTTTTCGAAAAAGGATGCGCAAATGTTCTTTTATTTGAGGAATGAGGGTAAAATGACGTCATATTTCTGAAATCACCCACTTGTCATCCCTAGCATCCATTTTATTAATGCTGCAATATTGTTTTCGCACTCTCAACAAGGACAGCCGAGCCTAATTAGAGGCTGCCAACTGGAGATGGTGGGCGGTGTGAAGTTTCGAACGTGCGATCATCATGACGTTGACGGCCTGATCGCAAGCACTCCGATTGGTTTCGAGCATAAAAATTTACTATACCGCAAAAGTGTCAATCGTATTACCAACCATTCTTGCTGATCGCCCGAATCGTGTTTTTAACTTGGAGAACGAATTCCGACAATGTCAAATATTTTTGCTTGATTTTCGTTCTGTGCTGTTCCAGTTTAATTTGCCTCAATTTAACAGATGTCGGCTGTACAGTTGATGAACTTCGTTCATTTTGCATTTCGAGTTTAATTCAGCGCTCTTAATAAATGTGCACCGCTTTCCGGTTTCCTATTTTATTGCGGATTACGGCAGGGAGGATCTGAAATTACAATTAAACCGAAGGTTCAAGACAGCTCTGTCTTCATCCGATTCATTACCAAGTCCCATGGTCGGGTTGTCGGCCCTCTCAAGTCAACTGCGCGTTTCGTCAAGTCAGGGACCGTTCCAGTCCACTTGCGCACATTTTATCATAGGACAGGCATCGAGCTCCTAACATCCTCACTAATATTCGCAGTTTGGATCAAAATGTTACCTTTGCGAGCCATTTTCTGCAGTCGGTCATGACTGAAGCTCAGGCTCCTCCCTTGGCAGGAACGAGTTAGTTCCAACATTCCTGCTTTTTCCTCAGAGTTGGGATCTCAATCCACGAATCCTGACAAGCGCCAGAACATTACTTCCAATCTTTTTTCCCTTTTATGTATCACTTCCACGTCTCCTCTGTGTTCTTCGGATCTTTGTCTTTCCGTCTTAAACCATTCGCGCCCCGCCCCAATACCCAACTCTGCACGCGCCTTTTGGAGATACTACTTGAATGACTGGGATGGTTTTCATGTCTTTTTGGTAAGTTATCCATAGAATGACAGCCGCTTTGTGTCTGGTCCTAACTTCGATGAGACGTTTCTTGCAAAGTAGTCATCTATAAATACCAAACCCGGTAAACCCCAATCAGCTGAGCGGTTTAACCACACATGCAGCCGTCCAGACAGTTAGAAAAGTTTGCCACTTAACGAAACAAATATCCGGATACCGTTCAGTGCAAGCAGGGAGCGAATGCTTGGTTGTCACAGGAAGGCGGAGCAAAGACCTTTACGCCATAAGGTTGAGCGACTGACCCTATCCACTTCCAAAAGCCCGTCACTATGATTCTGCAATTACTATTTGCACAACCACCATACTATCTACAAAACCTTCGGTTCTCTGGTCTTCGACCGATTTGATAAGACGGGAGACTTTGCATCAAACTTCAGTGGCTATCAGACCTACCTTTCGCTATCACCTCATGCTCTGGATAATGCCTTTCTTTGCTAACTTCTGGAAAGATCCGTCAGGTCCCCTCCTCTCTGGACTTTTCCAAGTCTCCCGATCGAGACTGAACTTGAATGACTGCCTTATGATTAGTCTTCGTATTACGCCGCCTTCTCTCACTCCTCAATGAAAATACGTTCTAGTCCATGAATAAACGTAATTGTTCATCTTATCTCAAAACAAGGACATCCAGCTGACCCCAGCAACCTTCGTCCTATAATCCCTCTTCGGTGCCTTCAAAAGATTTGAAACCAGTTGCATCCATCCCTTGAACGTGATGTTTTACTGAGTAACCGTCAATATAGGTTCCACCCACGTCGTTCTACGGGCAATCTACTAACTGTAATCCCACACTCGCGGTGGGGTGGAGGAATTCACTTGGTCTCCCCGGACATATCTAAGGCCCTCAAGGGAGCTTGGCACGAAGATCTGCCATCGGAATTGTCTTCATCGGGTTCAATTCGGTTTTCCCATAGTAACTATCATGTTTCCTGAACGAACGAGTCGGTGAGGTTCTGTATCAGCCACTCTGTGAATGCTGGCATTCCCTAATTCCATACTTGCGCCTACCTTTCTTCCGTTTATAAATGGTTTCTTGGCATGTTGGTAGACGACAGCTCGCTGTCGTCCGGCTTGTTATCACAAATGAACTATTTAAACCTCATGTTATTCCATGCCAGTCTAGGTTTCAGGGTCAAAGTTGCAGGTCACCCTCTTTCCAGTGTAGTGGCCCCTAGTGGTTATAGAACATGTCCTCTCACTGCACTCACACATCAAGCGTGCCACAAAAGAAATCAAGCCACCTGTCTGCCTCTTGATCGAGTTTATCGAAAAGCCATCCGGTTGATCTATAATACCTCCCACTTGCTTATTGTTGACCAGATGATCCACCATCCTCTTTCTAGTGCTATTATTTTGGCTTTTGTTCTACGGAACGTGCTCAAGCAGCTCTCCCGTTCTCGACTTTCTCTCATCATTCTCGCACGCAGGCGGCCAGTCGCTTTCATTAAATCTGCATCTCCAGATATCGAACATGTCTGTTTTATTCTTCCTTTATCCTTCGGATTGCAAAGCTCCGGAGCACTCTTCATCCTTCATGTATCTCTAACAACCTACAATCTTCGTTTTAAAATCAGAATCAGCGCACTAAACCTTACTTTAATGACCCCAAAATACATTCCTTTACAGCATGTCTCTTATCTATGCGGTTTAGTCTTTTTGCTACAAACCGCACAATGTAATAAAAAAATTCACGCATGCTTACACGCGAGTAGTTGGTTTTAGGTTCCCACCGGTGTTTTTGAAGCAACGAGAAGAAAATACCACTTGACAAGTCATTAATCAATCGGTCATATGGCCTATCTGACAGAACAACTGACGTTTATTAAACATACCGTTTTTAATGCATACCTGTGTATTACCAAAAGTTAAAAAACTAAAAAAATGAAGAATTCCGGTTTTTTGATCAGAAGAAAGCATATCGGTATACAGCGTTTGGTTTCGCATGAATCTGTGTACACGATGCACATTCAATCAGTTAGATCATTTTCCAGCATTATACGGTTAATTTCAGCGTCTAGTTCTTTCAGGGATAGACCAGGTGTAGGGACGTGTTTAATTGTACGTTTTTTCTTCCTCTTCTTTGTCTTTGACTGAGGATCTGTTGACCGGACAAATTTCCGTGCAGTATGTTTGTGGGATGATAATGGTCGTGACGATCCATGTCTTTCGTCTACCACTTCGTTTATCGCAATGAAACTACCGAGAAACAACTGCGTCAGACTCAGGAACGTATCCAAACTGTGGATTGCGTCCTCTAATGTTACTCGTTCGTGTGAAGCCACCAAACGAGGTAGCACTTCTTGACGAACTATGAGGCCGCGCAACTCACTTGATGATCGTTTCAGGTAACCAACAAGAGCATGATACAGGCGACCACTGGGAAATAGAGTGCAAACATCGCTGAGTGGAAAGCAGTTCTCTGAAGTTTGTCCACCACAAAGTCCATCAAGAGTTGAGCCTAAACTGTAAAGAGTTGCAAAGATTGCTTGAAACTGACCAAAAACGTGCACTGTGTAAATATTTAGTGGTGCATGTTGGTACTTCTCTGGGGCATCCAAAGAGTGAAAGCAACGAACTAACGTCAGTAAACGACGCTTTTCTCGCTTCAGATAGTCAACATCGTGGTTAATGGAATGGGATGCCTTGAGACCCGAAAGTAGTTGAACTATGGATAGTGAAACAAATGCCATCAGATAGGGACAACGTGAGGGATCGGTCTCGCTACTGCTATGTGCCATGTGACCAAGCCAGACACAAGAAACAAGGGCTAATGCGTGCAACCAACCAACATGCGACTGGTTTGGATTGAATTTCTTGGAAAAAGCACGTTGAAGAAACTTTACTCCATTGTCAACTGGAGTAGCGACCGAGTTTGAATGTATAGCTTTAACTGATATCCCTTGTGAACGCATTTGGAAAGCACCTTTACGAACATACTCGGTTACGATCCTGGGACAATCATCACAGGTTTCAATCATTCTCAGAGAACCAGCATCATCCGTCTTGGGTGTTACGAACCGTTCCCGCTGGTTGCCACAACCGAGAAGCAGACCATACAACATGGGTCGAATGGAGTCGGTACATGCGTATATTGAGGAGCATTCATGAACAGCCTCGACACTACAGTTGAAAACAGCTCCATCCGAATACAACGCATCGAGATAGATTGGCAGGATCTTGTATTGACGAAATCGACAAAGAAGGGAATGGGGCCATGAATGCATGATAGACTTATTTGACTGAGGAGACGCTATCGAATCTAGCGAAATACATTCGGATTCCAATTGGTTGAGTTCGTGGGTTTCACATTCAAAATTAACCTGTTCGCATTCACTATTTTCGCCCGCGGAAGAAAAACTTCGGCCAAGAGACACGAAATCGAGCGGAGTGTTATGGATCATATCATTCACGGAAACAGCAGTAGGATTCGCTAAATCGAGGTTCAAAAATGGCAGTAACGAATTTTGAACGCAGTTAACTGAGATGCGGTAACTGGAAAGAGACTGATTTAACTGACGCCATGCCTCACGTCGTTGAGCGGTTGGGATACGATGCATCAAATGCTGCATCGGCTTATGCAAGTCATCATTGAACCCTGAGAGCCAATTTATGATAGCGCGATATAATCTGCGACGATGGTTGACCCGCATCGTCTTGGTAGCGCTCCCACTGAGTGTCTTCTTTAACCCATCAGCACAAGGTAGAAAGGATGCAAACTGATGCGGGGACACATAATCATTTCCAATTAAGGTTGCAAATAATGGCCGCTGGATCGGAGGAAGTTGACCAAAAGCCGGACCATTGAGAATAAACCGTTGAGCGTAGACATAGTAACACTTTCTTGCGGTGGGCATGGATGGTGATGCGCACTTCGGACAGGAACTCAGATAAAGTTTTGGCGTCCAACTAAGGGTGCGAAGAGGAAGAAGGCAAGTATCCGGCATATGGGCCGGTATGGTGATGTAAAAATCCGAGTCGTTGCTAATTACAGGACAATGTAAATGCATAGCCAATCCGACAGCATCTTCGTCTGACTCATAATCCGACACAACAAATGGGTAGCGAAGCGAAGATAAGGTCTGAGCCAGAACCAACGGAGCAAGCTGAGGCAAGATCGGCACGCGAAACGAAGGATGTTCTGCGTCTGTTTGAAAAGATGCTAGCTGTACAAGCGAGCGGGCAGTCTGGAGTCGATCTCTAGCACGCTTCAACTGTGTGGACAATTTGGCAGGCTAAATGATCAGGGGTAACATAAATAAAGAAAATGTGAGAAACGATGTCAACTGGGAAGACGACAGCAATAACTGCGTGCAAACACAAATCTCGGTTCAGACCAAGTCTATAACCATTAACCTTGTACTGATGTGCCCTGATTTTGGCTGAGATTTCCCACCACTAAATGCTAGAAAGAAAGCTAAGTAATGAAGCGTCGACTGCGCAATATTAGGTTGAGGAAATATACAGAAGAAAGGTTTCCAATGTATGAATGGCACTGGGCCATATCGCTTACTGTCACCAATCATAATGTTGATTGGTATGTCGTGGACAATAGCCCGCAAGTGTGACTACGTTCATGCGGGCCAGAGCTGCGGTTAGGATTTTTACATTTTTTACCAGTGCCACCGAATGATCACCTCGACCCATCCTCTAACCAGTACCCCCTCAGAGAACAGTGTACAGTGAGGCAGTCGTTCAGTGCGCATCCACAACCATGTTAATCCACTCACATCCAGTGCTTCTTATAAACACTGAACCCTGAGACTAAGTACCTTATGCCTGACTTCTGAGTTACGCACAAAACTTTCCATCAAAATTTATCAATACTACAAAAACAACGGTGTTCAGCCATTCAATGTATTCGCATATCTTTTGATCTTGATGACTATGTTCCTGAGAACTAATCCTACTGTTCCTATAAATATTCTACCTTTGACCGATAACGAGATTTCAAGCTAGGGCCACAAATGCTCCGGATTGATCAATTTCAATCGAGCCTTCGGTATGCGTAAACCTACTGCATGTGATACACTACCCTAACAACTAAATCTATCCATCGTATACAATTCTCCCCTTGCAAAAACAAAGGCCGACTTCGAGCCAACTCGGTTCTGTAACAGCATTTTACATGTCAAAGGTGCGAAACGCATCCCAAACGTATGTACAATGTACGTCTTCTCAACTCTAAATATGTATATATATATTTTACGGGTGAGAAGGCGTACACTGAGTTAACGTTTATTGTGACGTTTCGACCCAAACTAGGACTCCTTGTCAAACGTGAATAAGTGATATATATATACATGCGTATATATATACATATATATATATATGGCCTTATTTCTTGTCCTCATTTTTTTTTGCCCTGGTGGCAATTCCCAACGAACAAGTAGGACAGTGACGTCCATGTTAATCTCTCTGTGTGGAACACACATCTGAAGGTTATGGTAAGTCTGAATTTGTCACTTGCCCCACCATACGATGCAGCTGAAGTACATTTGGTCGATTCTTAAGTTAACCCATCTTAGCCAGCTTAAGTCCGCTAAAAACCGGGTAAGCAAGTCAGTTCGCACATGCAACAGAGGCGGATTTCACTTTTCGACCAACGGAGGGTTTACCAACAGCTTGGAAACAAGATTGCTCAGATAAAAGCTTTGATATCAAGCGTTCGACCAAGAATGAAAGTAATAATCGACTCGTAAGCATACTTACAACATGACAGCCGTCGAAGATAAACACAGGTCGTATTCGGCATTGACGAAACACGCGCAGTACTTTGATGATAGCCAATTGCAGATCAACATATTCGCCGTTGAATTGTGTCGATAAACCCGAGTCAATATAAATAAAGTGGATGAAATTCATTGCATCAATCACAACCCAGGTATTATGCAGATGGAACTGAGTGAAATTGGCTGCATCGTGAGTAACATAGCTTGTCAATCCTTTGACTCCCATCTATGGTAAATGCGGTGGAGTAACGGGCACTTTGTGTATGGAAACAAAGGAAACAGAAATATCAATAAGCAAACATTACGGATTGAATGTAAACGAATGTAGGAGTAAGAAAAGAAATGTGAGAATATTCATTTTTTACTGATCAATTGCGCAGTGATACAAAGGGCCAAAATGGAGCATCCCGTGACACGGAACAGTATTCGTATTGATGTAAGAGGGCAGTTTCTATTTGCCGGATCTCTGTCTGTATTGGAGATTCGTTTTCCGGAGGTAATTTGAATGATGATTTGGCTTTCGGAGGTGGTGCTTTGTGCAACTGCGGTTCACTTAGCTGATTTGGGGAATTCTTCAGCCGATCACGTTCTTCTCTATGCCTAATCGTTTGCATCATGAATTCGACCATTTCCGGGCTCAAATCTATCTCCTCGTCCTCTTCGTATTCCTCCGCTCCCATATCGTCATCACCTTCGTCGTAATTTTCGTCATCGGCATAGTTATCTTCTTCCCTTTCCTCCTCCTGTTCCTCAACGTCACACTCACTAGGTGATCCGTATTCATTTGACTCGTCCACAAGTTTGTCACATTTTTGAATGTTGTTTCCAGTATATTGGGGTGCAACGGGGTCAGTGGACAATACCGGTAGATGAGACATAGCGTGTGGTGGCATCATAGAGGCCAGGGCGTCCATCCGCATCAGGGTTGTGTTGTAGGCCTCACGGAAATACTCCTGTTTGTTGAACAGCCGTATTACCTCTGATCGAGCATATTCTAACTGATCGGAATCCACCGCTGTTGTTTCGTCCTTGGGTGGGGATCGAGAACAGAGCGATGGACGTGAAGGAACATGTTTCGCAAGTAATCTGGAGAAACGTTCCCATGTCTGATTGTAGAACGCTGAACCAGCTTCCATCTGAAAAATGAGAAGCACGTTAGTATCGACTCAAAAAGGCCATGGTAAACGAGAACAAAATGGGCCAACCAATTTTTACTACTGGAAAAATGCCCCTTTCGCTCTATGGTTCCGGTGCACCATGTGCATTCGAATGCGAAGCGAAAACAGGGGCTTGGGAAATAAACTATCCGTACCTCAACAGGTAGAGTAATTCCCCTGTCAAATTATGAAACCTGTGCACTTTTGTGGACAGACATAAGCACTGAAAACTTCGCATTTTAATATGACGTAAAATCTGTTTTTTCGACCATTAAGAAAGAGAGTCTGATGTTATTCGGACCCTAATTTATACTACAACCAGCTTCTCTGACCTTTCTTTGTGGACGTCTGTTTATGTATACACGATCTGAACACGCTTTTTCGAGATCTTTAGCTCCAAAGCAGAATATTTTGTATACTCTAGATGAAATGAAAAGAATTCGACAGTGATTTCAGTGAAAAGATGAACGCTATCGCTCTTTGTGATCTGCGAGCGCAAGTGAATTTCCTGATATGCTACAAATTCAGAATTGGCTATTTCTAATTCCGATTTCATCAGGACGATATGAAATTTAATCCACTCACAAAGAGTAGAAAATCTGATTAACTACTCATCATCATAATCGTTGAGCACTTGTGAAAAAGGCCGAATTCACTACATGGTATTGTATTGTATTGTATCAACTTTTGCGTACAAAAAATGATGTCCTATTTCAATCAAAAAAACTGAGAGTAAAAAATAAAATAAGAAATAATTTACACTCAGCACCTCGTGAAAATGTGAAAAAAACTCAGCCAGAAAGAATCAGAACATATTATGATAGGCTGCTCAGAAATTCGGCCAAAGCAGGGTCACGGCTTGTCAAAATTCGTGCAAATATGGGATAGTGGAGCTCTTAAAGATATTTGAATCTACAGAGTATGGAACGAAAAGCAGATCGCGTTGAAACGTCAGAGCGGCACTTTGAGAGATCGTTGTTCAGAGGACGCGTGGAATCTGACAGTATTTTGTGACCTAATTTCTCACATGCTGATAAGTGCAAATCACAGATTGAAAGACAATTCAGTTAGCGGTATGAAAAGCACACGGCTAATAACTGGCAGCCTCCGGCGAAGAATTTTAAAGTCTTTTTTAAGTACACCTGGAAAAATAACAGGAGGACAGTAAAGGATTGGAAAAACATTGGTATACAAATCGGGAGATGGTGCTCTGTTTCACCTTGTCGTGTCGAAGCTTCCTGACTTGAAATGACGATCGTCGGGGATTCTTTACACAGGTAGCATAGCACGCTCCGTCAGTTCAAGACCAGATGTTAAGGCGTTTCGCCAATGCAGTGGAACTGCTGGATTTCGGGATGAGAATAATATTTACAGATCTCAAGCAATCGGGGATAGAAGACGATGATGATGAGTTAATCAGAGAGGTAAATGCATCCGTCAGAGCCATAGCACTATGCCGTAAAAGAGCTGAGGACAAACTGTGAGGACCAACCCTTGTGGTAATTTTAGTGGTGCAGAGAAGATCAAGCACCTCTTCTCTAGAAAAACTTGTAACTGTCAAACCATCACCCCGTCTAATATGGTCGGGGTAGAAGTGGAAGGATGGATGAAAACATTATTGATGCTGTCGACGTCCACAGAAAATTTTGCATGTTTATTTTTCTTCCCATACACCAGTCAAATGCTTTGTCATAGTAATCGGCTGTTGTTACCACTCAGGAGTTGGCTGGCGAAAGTAGTGTCGATGCGTTTGATTTCAGCTTTTATTAGGATAGAAATATACCGCACGTTTCAGCTACTAAGGGATTTGTAGATGTGCTCCTTGCGTCTTCTTAGGGATTTCAGTTTCTGGTAGGAGGTACGGACATTTGAGACACATAGTATTGGGGAATAGCAGATATGAAAGATTGCGTTGGCTGTCACTGTGAAAAGTTTGACATTGCTATTGAGCATGGTTTCAAAAGAGCCTTAAAAGAATCAGACAATGATCACTACTTGAAACTGGAGCACGCAATTTCAGGGAAAATAAATCAGGGCGGTTGGTAATAACCCTATCTAAAATGGAGTCGCCTCTGATCGGAGAAATGCGGAGGTCAGTCATATCAAACATAGTCAGTGGTACGGTAGATGCATGATTGAAATCACCTACACCAATATACAGACTATCCTCAAGAAGAGGAATAATAAACACCAGAAAAGAGTCGAAAAAAGATGTGATATTGTGTTTCAAGCAAAAGGGGGCAATATATAAGTTTGTTTTGATTGTATTGCTATGGTGAGAAAACCTAGGATGTCAGTCAGTTCCGTTTAACGAGTACGCAGAAATAACTTCGGACTTGCCAGACCAGAAAGAGTTTATGTATACTGCCACACTGCCTACAGTGTTCTTGTCCGAAAATCTGTTCTGCCAATGGAGGCTGAAGCTGTCTATCGACACGAGCGAATCAGCGATATCCGGGTTCATCCACGATTCGTGAATGCAGATGACACAAGTGTGGACGTGGATCGATGACTGAAATGCGAGGGACAGATCCGACATTTTCGCAGAGAGTGGATGCTGTTACTCAACAATGCCGGAATGGACATCTTGGCCGGAAGGATGCATTTAAGAGTTGCCTGCTAATCAGCATGAGTGCCTCTTTTAGATGGATAAGATCTTTGAAGTGCAGCAATACGTAATCCAAGTCCATGTTGAGAAACAATAAGGTTTTTCAAATAACAATAATTCCGATCGATTGTAACGGTGAACGGAGATCACAATCGAACCAAGTATCCGACGAGAACACGACGAAATAACGATGGCAGAATTGTAACGCAGCCAATCGAAGGGCGCGCTCGGGCAGTTTCCAGTGCATTTGCTAACATGATCCAGAGAACTAGCGGATTTAAATTCGTCGTTTCATATCCCGACAAGATTACCGATTAAAATGAAATGGCCTTAACTAAGTCAGCGTAACTGATGCTTACGATTGTAAACTACCAGACTGTTGGCACTATTTGTATTTCTCTGCAAAAATAGCTCTGCTTGTAGAACTTCCAAAGTGCACTCAACAGAGATGAATGTCTTGACTTTCAATGCGCGTCTAAAACACCCGTGTTACACAGTACACAAGAGCTCCATTAAGACCGGTGGTATTCGTGGCGTTTGGGCATGAAGATCGAGCGTTCCAGTCCTCCCGCTGTCGATCAACTAGTCCATTTGGCAGCCCCTTTGTTAGCCACGGCCCCCTTCCTGAGAAATGTTGTGTATTGTTATTTCATTAATAACGGAAGTAAAAAAAAGAAAAGATCATTTAGAAGCCGTAGAAGTTGGTAATCCACAAATACCGTAATCGTTCTCAATAGACGATATTGAAATGTGAGAGCTCTTTAAAGAAAAAAAAACAGCGGTCATGGCTGAGCAGCATGCAAACAAGAGCGTCAAACAAACATGATCGGAGCGCAAATGCCATTTCTTTTTCGTCAAACTATGAAAGAAAACAATTTACGGTGTGGAAAGTATCATATTTTTATGACGTGAATGCATACAAACGGGTCTTCCCATATATGCTGTCAAGCGAATAGAACTGAAACCACAGACCGAACCACATTTAAATGGACCACATAGGTCCAATGAACAAAAGCGTAGGAACCATACTGATAACAATGTCCGGAACGTCTTGTCTTTTTTCTACTACTCAATCAAATGCCGTGTAGATTTCATGAGATCGATTTTGTGATCAGCCACATTCGGTGCGAGCTCATAGTTGGCGATCACAACCTCCTGCCGTGCGACCGAGGTAAAATCACCGCGCAGTCCGACGTAGTGCAAACGAGTCGTCTCTGCTCCGTGATTCGATTTGACGTGGATTGTCAAATGACGAGTACTATTGAATCGGGCCGGTTTAAGTGGATAGACCACATCGCCAAATGGGTCAACAATGAGAGCCAAGGATTGGTCCGGTTCTGTCTTAAGAAAAGAAAAAACAGGGACGGAAATTACAGTAGAACTGAATGTTACAATGGATTCACCGCTATTGGGATTAGACTATTTTTGTGGTTTGTCAAGTTGCAGCCCGAACCGTTCATAATGATGAAGACAACAACTAATATATCGCGAAATGAGATGATTTGCTATATGGAAAGCAATATTTTTCGCAAATTCAATCGCGTATCTCATATCCACAAAAAGATTTACTGATACAAAAAGCAGTTGGCCAAAACCAAGGCGATCGCATATCAAGGAAAACAATGCAGATTTTTTTTATCTAAAAATCATAAAAACCCTAATTAAAGCCATTTATACTAACTGCCCCAAGTAACACGAGAATCAGAGACATCAAGAAAGTGATTTCAAACAATAGATCTCATCAGAGTGAGGAAATAAAAGAAGTCCACAAACTGACTTACATTTGTATCGGAGAAAGTCATGAAAGGTCGGTTTTTATACAGGGCAATGTGATTCGGATGCTGGTCAGGAGGATCACCGGCAATGATTATTGCTTTTAATTTCACACTGCCAGTAAACGGAATGTTGAACAGTAACTCCTCGTCCGCGTCACTCTCGACAAACACAGAGGAATCTTTGCGATCCTACGCGAAGACGTGTAGACAACAGAGAATATCGAGAACCAAAAAAGGCAAAAGCATCGTCACTTACTTTATACGGCTTGAACACTGACTTTCCGGATCCCGGAATTGCTTCATTCAGACATTCGAGATGTTCGAGATCGACGAAACGAAACAAACTGAAGGCCGAAGACGGCTCATTAATTTCCAATGAATGACAACATTGTCCACCATGGAAATGATCACACATGATGCCCGGTAGCCATTCACTGACTGAAACAGAATACAAATTAGGGGCAATTCAATCTGAGCGGGTAATTAATCATCCTTCATTATAATTACAAGATGACTGATTAAAGCAGCTGGTACTAAGCAGTTAGGATTGTGTTACGGGACTCTACCTGAATTAGCCAAGTTAAAAAGCGAAAAATAAGTGGTTGTTTTTATGAGAACTACCATGGAATAGACGGAAATGTTGTGAGATCAAGACCAACGCGTTGTTACTGAAGAATATAACCAACTGCTATAAATTATCGACCAGGGACTTTTTCAGGATACATCTCATCAAATGATTCGGGCGTAGCAGACACAGGCCAATGGATATTCCAGGTGCAGTGTCTGGATTATTGTTATCTTATACTTCCTTTATTAATGAAATAACAATGTACATCATTTTTCAGGAAGGGGGCGGCGGTAAACAAAGGGCTAGCTGACCGGCGATGGGAGGATTCGAATCAGCGACCTTCATGTCCAAACGCCACGAACTTATCCGCTTGGCCACCGCCGGAACTCGGGCGCCAAATGCTATTAAAGCAGCCATCAAGTCACTAATAACAAACTCAATGGAAGTCGAACTAAGATTGCGATCATCCGAGTACTTGTTTATCTAAATTCCCGATGCAACACGGTTGGTCAATATCCCTGATCCCTGAATCTACTCAATGCAAGCAAGATGCGCGCTGACAGCCAAAAATTAATGCTGTGATTTGCTTAGAGTTATTCGACTGAGGAAAGGAATATAACCGCTGAAACTCGTTGCGGTGTAGAAATCGAACAGTTCAGTTAAAAACCACATGGTGTATTGAAGTTTCGTAAGCCACTTAACCTAATCTAGTGCAGATGCTGGAGCACGCTTCAATGCAATTCAATTGCAGTAGGGTACGTAGACTGCTGGTGCTCTGGCTACGGGAATAACTAACCCGGTAAAGACGCAGCAGCAAAGTCTACTTACATCACAAACGTCTAACAAGCATTCAGGGATGATGATAACAAACGAACAATGTACCACCAATGATTCTCGAAGATGAACTGCATCCCATTAAGTTATGGTTTAAAAGTTCCCAAGGGAAAACCCTTTTGGGATGTGCGCCGTCGCAAACTATCTCCAAAACATCCCAGTTTACTGGATCCCAGTCAACAGTTGACTGTGTGGAGTTCGGTTGTAAGGATCTGTGCACATCAACAGCAGGAGACTAACGAACCGCCGTTCATCATCCGTATCTGACCACGAGGTGAGGTACACCCATCAAAGTAACCAAATCTATTCACCACAGCTAGTTGTTCCTCTGCAAGAATAATATTCAGCTTTCAACCAATCCAGACCTGCAACAGCATTGGAAAACGCACTCCAAACTAATCACACTATAGTACGGACGATCGAGAAAAACTTGCAACTTATCCGGGCTTTGACTCAGAAGCAAAAAATCTTCCGCATTCTCTAAATCAAAAATTGTTTCATTTGATCACGTCAAGCAGGACGTTGAGAAGAGAGGGTGAAAGAGAACAACCCTGACAAACACATCTCGTGATGAACTGGGGTGAAAGATCAGTGTAAGCAGGAATCAGGCCTCAGCTATCCAAATACAGAGATTGGGAAAGTGCGCCGAATTTCTCTGGCACACCATTTAATGAGATACGGCGGCACAGAAGTGCACGATCGACTGAGTCGAACCCCGGTATTACGATCAAGGAAGACAGAAATCGTGGGACTACGAAATATGTGCTTATGTGCTGGGACTGGCAATGTTCCCTATAGAAACGTTGTTGGGAGCATCTGGAATTTTTCCTTGTGGATCTTAATCGCAGCTTTTGACTCAAAAGTCACAACCATAAGAAAATGGGGCATTGACCGAACACGAGAGCTCTCGGTACCGTACTTATCATCAGCCATCCCGCTAGATGTAATAAACAGCACAGTTCTGATTATCCTGCGCGACGAGCATTGAAGTATGGAACTGTTTGCATTCGCGTAACTCAAGGTAGGTGGTGGACTGCTAGGGAGTTCATTGGTCATGCAGGAAACTAACTAGGGTTCACAACCAAGGTGTTCGGTTCTAACAACAATCTGTCTGTAAGGCAACGGCGGATGGCTGAGTGGGAGGCTTGGGTTGATTAATCTTCCATTTTTTCTGACTGAGTTTCTGGCTCAAGTGGACTCATGGTTCCGATAGCACAAGATCTATCAACCCGGAGCAGAAACTGGAAACGAAGCGCTGACTACGAACAGAGCAAATACGGAACCGAAAATGACCCAATCCGTGAATCCACAAAAATATCTGAGGAGAACATAAACAAAAAACAAAAAAATTGCACAAAGGAAAAGGGTTCAAGCATCGACTTGTTTATTTCCATCTATTCACATGATGAGAGGAAAGATATCTTGAGAAGCAAACACAAAAAATGTGTTACCGAGGGCAGATAGTGATTCGAGGTTATAATTAATGCAAGTGAACTAAAATCGATAAGCTTGTGTTTGGGGTTCATTTTCATCGTCCGTGTGGGATGTGGGATCTGAGTGACCGGGGTCCGAATTGGTGGACTCTGATTTTGGATTCAGAGTACGCATGACTAAGGTAGCCTGGGAGAGACCAGGATTATTCTTGTCTAGTTGAGTCAACCACAAACGGAGCAGTTGTTCGGGTGCTAGTTTCGGCACCGGGGGTAAAGTAGATAAATCAATCGCTTCGGTCGATGTCACCAATGGACCATCGTGAGTGAAACGGATTTTTTGATTTTCCAGCGCATCTTCCGTTGGAGTGACAACACCGACGGCTAAAATGGTACCTTCACCTTGTTCGTGAATCGTCAATTCGTTGGGTAAAAAACAATATTCGTGAGAACGGCGCAGTGAGAGCCATCGGTTGTCATACTCGGGTTCGGAAGTAGTTAATTGAGCACTACCTTGTGTCGCCAAAACATGCTTTGGATCAAGAAACGCCGTTTTATCAACTGGCAGTTCAACAGTTTCGGACAGACGCAAAGCTTGAATTGATGATTTGGGTAATTTTGGGACTGGATCTAATTGACGATCGATCGGTAACGCATTGTGTCCGAGCTGAGGCAATTCCATTAGAGCTGAAAACAAAGTAACCAAAACGAGTAAGTTGGAACACTCATGAAGCGGCAATGGTGACCCAGATTGGGAAGGAAATGTAATCAGAATTATCCAAAAACGAACCTTGTTGGTATAAATTTCAGAACAAAGAAAGAAAAGTGAGGCTGCATTCAATACTTTCGCAAGTAGCCTAAAGCCGATAACCATAAGAACCCAAATAACTAATGATAAATATCAGACCAATAGAACACTCAAGAGATGGCGTGCTGAGTCACCTGTGAGGACAGGTCATTGAGCTGATAAACCTGAATCCTACCGGTTTCGATTCATCATCATACTGTTAAATATTATTTGGCCTAATCTATCAACCTGAATCGGACGAAAACCATGAGAAGATTGGGTCTCAAACAAGGCAGTAGTCAAGTTGACTGAGCGTTTGTCACTGCGAAAAATCCAGAAATTCGAATTCAAGATCCAACGACCACTCTGATGATAGGTAGCTAGCTATATGTTATCGCTGTTTGTTACCATGCCCGAACGGTCAGGGCTTTATTGGGTTTCCGAATAATCCTAGAGAACACACTAGAAAATAACATGGCGTGATGAAAAGCCTCGTTATCAGTTATTCGAAATCACGCTAATGCATGATTTATGATAAATGAGCTACACCCAAATGTGCTTCGTGAACTTATCAGGTACACTAAGTTCCGTAAGAAGTCGGATCTAACGCATGCATGAGTTCAGTTCACTCACGACGACATCGGTAACTTGGAATTTCCTAGGCAATACTCGACCAAACTGGGAAGAAATCAAATCACAACCACTCGTATCCTCAAGGCGACAGGCTCTCAGTAAAAAAGTCACTGCATCTCGTCAAATAACTGAATTGGAACGAACCTTCTTGAATGTCCACGATTTTTTTATATACAAAATGGATTATAGTAAATGGGTTAAATCCCAAAATTAAACGACATCTTAAAAAACGGATGCATGTGGGGAACATGATTAAAAGTCACCTTGTTGACTCCACTTTAAACGATAAATAATGTAGGTCTTTAGAAAAACGGGGAGAAGAAGGGTGTTCTACAGCTTTGCAGTCAAGGAAACGAAAGGAGAATTAAACACTATCATCATTATCATCGTTCAGCGTTATACAGCAAGGCAAGCCTCACTGACAGCTGCCTTTCACCAGAGTTACATGTTTATATGAAAAGAGTGAATATCAAAGGGGAACAGGGAGTGGACTTACACAAGCGGGAAAAGATAAGATACTGCTGCAGCCAAAACACGGAACACAGTCTAACTGTACAAACGCACGTGTTTTCAATCACTCTGATTCGATAGAAAATGACAGCACGATCATCACTGTTCACGTTTCACTGCCATATCCTTAAGTGTCTCCGGCCAGCAAGTCGACGAGTCTTTCGGACCTCAACCACAAGGACGTGAGACACCTATTTTACCTAACTTCGCTGTACATTTTCTCATCCCACGTTGCCACGTCATCTGTTGGCCTCCACATAGCTTCTTTCATTCCTTAGGAGGAACACAAAATAAGGCACGATATGGTAGACGAGTGTTCGTCATACGCAACACGTGACCCAACCAGCGTAATCTACTAAGTTTCATACGCTGAAACAAGCTGTTCTCAGAGGTGGCACCTAATACCAGATTCCTAACCTCAATATTACTCACCCGGAATATCAGCTCGAGAACTGAAACTTGGATCACGTCACACGAAGAGTAAAAGGAGGGAGAAGTTTTATCTGGGCTAGCACAACTGGTTGCAAAATCGGTATCTTGTATACGCTTTTTAAAAGTGCGGCATATTTATTTCAAAGTTTCAAAAGTTCTATCTAGGTCAGCTTGTTGCCGTATCTAGTTGCATGTGTGTGTACAAACGTTAAGGGCAACTAAATAAGGTATTTTGATTCCACCAGTGCGTTCTGTTATCTTGTGTTGTCCGAATATTTGCAGAATGGAGGCTAGTGAGATTCCTCAAAGAAGGGATAGCGGAGGTGTTTGTCTGTGCAGTAGTTCGCGGCTTCCCACATGACAGATGTTTTCTTTAAGAACCCCGAAAGTCTAACCCGTATAGCAATGGGATTTTAACCCAAAATGGGAGCTCTGACTAGCCCACTCCGATCGAAGCAACAAGCATCGCGATCTTGTTTATCTTGCACGATGACCCATGACTTGTGGAATTCATTGCATTTGGCTAATTCCCCGAAATGTGAGGACAGGTACAACTAGGGAGTACAGTCACCAAGCCAGAGATCGGTTAAGGTTCTCGGGCAAGAGTCTTNTGACCCAACCAGCGCAGTCTACTAAGTTTCATACGCTGAAACAAGCTATTCTCAGAAGTGGCACCCAATACCAGATTCCTAACCTCAATATTACTTACCCGGTCACTCCATCCAATCCTAGCCATACTACGTAGACATCGGTTGTCGAAAATCTCCAACCGACGAACATCGCCCACACGCATACTCCACGTCTCGCAACCGTACAACAAAACTGAACGCACTGCAGCACAGTACACACAGCCTTCCAACTTCAGTGAAATATCAGGCCGACGCCACAAGTGCTTCAATCCAGCGTAAGCTGCACGAGGCTTGGATATACGCATACTTACCTCCAATCCCGAGCTACCATCGTTGGACACGCAGCCACCAAGGCAGATGAAAGGGCCTACACTCGTGAGTTCATCTCCGTTCAGCACCAAGTTCTGCACTACTGTCGTCCAGTCTTGTAACAGCACCTTGCATTTTGAAGGTGCAAAGCACATGCCAAACCGAGCAACCGATCTCGACAGTCTTTCTAGTGCGCATTGTACATGGTCCGAAGACTCGAAAAGACACAAAGACATCTCCTTAATCTCGGTCACGCAGCTTCTCTCCATTTCCCCGTTCGACTGTTACAATCAGGGGACTACCTCAAGCATCAACCAGCTATTCGTCCATGATGAAGTGAAACAGGAATGGAGAAATAGGACACCCTTGTCGAAGGTCGCTAGTCGTTTCGAATAAACTTGGTAGTTCATCGTGTACCCTCACGCGACAATAGGTACACGAGAACAATGCTCGTAACAAGTTCACGAACTTCGTCGGAATACCCGCCCGGTGGAGAGCACTGAATAGTGCTGGTCGATCCACGGAGTCGAATGCGCCTTTCAAGTCCAGAAAGACTGCGATCGCAGGAACGCGGTGCGTTTCAAGTAACTACGGGAGAGTGAATATCTGGCAGGTGGACGAAATACAGCTTGATGTTCGCGGATATTATTCTAGCGAATAGGTGTCAATCGGCGCAGCAATACCGAAGCACACACCTTAGTAACTGTCGGAATTAAACTAATCCCACAAGGACTGTTACAGTCACTCCATGTGTCCTTCTTGAAGATGGGTACAATCAGTGGCTCACCCCACGGAAATGGAATACGCTCCTCGTCCCAAATATCACAAAAGAAGGAGGTAAGTGACTCCATCTGAGGTTCTCTACCCAATTTGAAAAGAACTGGGAGAAGGTCATCGGGACCGGCTGCTTTTCCCCTCTTCGGAAGCCGAATATTTGAATGCACTTCCACTTCCATTGGAAGATCAAGTGACACCTCCCAAGGATTCACAGCTGCAGACGTTCGACTAAATGCGTTAGCGTGTGGCCAGCTAAACTGATCCTTGAAATGCTCAGCCCAACAGTCCAGCTTTTGTTCTCTATCATGGATGAGTTCTCCATTCCTATCGCATACGAAGTTCACCGCCCACCGCTGTCGTGTATAAGCTTAAACAGTCTTTTACTGTCGCCTGAAGCGGCCGCCGCTTCCATCTCTTCGAATACCTTAACCCACCAGTTTTCGCGGTCATTCTTAAGGCTTATCGTCAACTGACGCTGCAACTGTCGACGCATCTTATTCACTTCCTTGCAGTTAGGAAGCTGGAGTTTTTGCCCCACTAGACCCAGAAACCCTTGTGAGATCCAATATCTTTGATGAACGCTAAATCTAGAATCACAGGTGAAATCTGCTGCCAAATGCAAGACCTCCTTAATCTCATCCTGCTGCTCGTCTACACTGTTGCTCGTCAGAGTTCTTAGTTCCTCGGACACTTTCTGCTCATAGCGGTTGCGAACAGCCGAATCAGAGAGAAGTTTGACGGCCGATCAGGCTTGTGGTCTGCGTCGATGGCCGTTCAGCTGGAGCGAAATCGCATTAAAACTAACGCATGGTTCGAATCGACGCACGTGATCCAGTACGGTCTACAGTTCTGGACAGAACCGCGCCAACGTTAGCCTACTGCAATATGGTCGATCTGACTCAGACTACCCGTCGAGTTAGAGCGTCATGTCGCTATGCGACGCGAACTGTGACGGAAATTCGTACTAGATAAGAATAAACGATTGTCTGTACAGAAGTGAGGAAGTCTTTCTCCATTATCTATTAGCTCAGCAGGCAAGGCGCAGCGCCCACCCAAGCAGGACTCCGATGCACTTAGTATTCCAACTTGTGGATTAAAATCACCTCCCACCACTATAATGTCAGAGCTGTTCCTTTCCCGAACAAGGGTGACGAGGTAACCGTGAAACTCGCCTTTCTCCATGTCAGTGCTGCAGTCTGTTGGAACGTATGCTGAGGTAACAAATAAACTGTGCTTAACACTACTATCCAGAAGTTCAACATCTATGGAATGAAGACCGGATAAGAATGACTGTCCAACAAACTGACAAAGGAATAGGAAGTCTTTCAATGCACACACCGGCTCCATTGTTCTCAGACAAAAACAACGAAAAATTGTTGCATTGAGAAATCTGGTAAATCCTGTGAAACTAGCTGGTGAGTTTCCTTCTGATCCAATGAAGTGTCCACAATTACTGCTCCGATCAAATCAGATAATTGTCACTGGGACCAAAATCTTGCTGTCTTGAAAGTAAAGGTAATTAACTGGATATAGGAGTCGAGTTCGAGAAGTTTTTTGCGCAAGTCACAGATATAGTTCTCGCGCCATTATAAAAGTCAGAGAAACGAAGGTCTAGTCTGGTTAATGCTCGCAATCCATAGAGAGACAGGAAACATTCAGCCAAAAAAATGTGACCGCGGAACACCAACAGCACCTGAGTGAACTGTTGAAAAACAAAGAGGTCATTTCATCAAGACCAGAAAAAGGTGCAGGAATTGAAGTCCACGATAAAAAGGGATACATGGGAAAAATCAAATTTGTAACGAGCAGCTCATCCAAATTCACGTTTAACTCCGCCGAAATGATAAAACCACTCGGATGGAAAAGTCGGTCTTCAACAAGGTACGGTTATCGAGTCAGAAGGGAACTATAGATGTAGTTACGTTTGAACGGATACGGCCAACCAGGATGATTATTCCCAGACTATACGGACCGCCGAAAGTATATAGAGAAGCGGTGTCTTTGAAACTCATCTAAGCTATGAGCAACTCGATCTATCGCACGATACAGCAGTAGTTAACTAGGTTTGCTGGACCTGGTGAGGTGAGCAGTCTCACAACACATTACGGGACAACTTCGACTTCGTGAAAAGCGTCACAAATTTAGACCTTTCGAGGCAGCAAACGTTTCCATTAGTTGTTTACAAAAATACGCCCATCAGTAAAACAACCGATTACCCATAAGAATTTATTGTTGAAGACAACATTGTTATAGATGTTCTGGTGGACAAACAAAATGTACACAAAATGTTATAATTTAAAGTTTACGGCAAGATTTGTCATCAGAAAATGGGGTAGCAGCGGGATCGCTCCTAGGGCCCCGAAAATGCCCAATGGACACCATTTATTGGAGAATTTGCACTCTATAAATATCATTTAAGTGACAGACGACACCGTCGATAGTACTGCACACATTCCGCAAAGCCAGCCGGGATGTTCAATTCACACTCGAAAAATACGCAAACGGCAGGACAGCATACTCGAATGTTCGATTAAATCGCCGAGCTGATGGCTCCGCGCAGTTGTCGGGAACCGGAAGTATAGACTTGTCAACTGCTTCTAGTTGATTAAAGTAAAACGCTGATTAGTCAACAGAGCACGGAAAATTGCCACCGAAGATGTCATAGATGAGAAGCTTCGCTTTCTACGGGAGGTGCTTCGGTAAAACAGCTGGCTATCCTAAACGCATCGTTGATAAAATCATCGAACAGTCTGAAAAACGAAATAGCCAAACGATGGTAGGAAATAAGGCCTTAGACATCAGTTTTTTAAGGGATACGCGCCGGCGGATGCCATTTATCACAGATTATCCGGGGCTGTCGATAAAAGGCTCTATGCAGTAAAACGGCAAATTCGTGTATTTACGCATAAAAAATTGCGTGTCTGATTCTGTGGCCCTATTCTGTATATACTTATTTACCAGTTCCTGCAGGACAGCGTGAGTCTGCCGTATGACAAGACGCCTATCTGGTCGCCTCCGAGAATACCAACACTGGAGCGACTAAAACTATCACCAGTGATGTGTTCACACCTGGTTCTCTAGAAATCTGGATTACTGATGTGAACCGTACACATACAAACAGACACAACAGAGGACGTCTTACCTACTTGAACTGCCACCTAACACTCCTCCTCTCACTAGTTGTAAATAATATTTGATGCTACGCACTGGTACATTTTTTAAGTTTTATGTCGTTATCCGGGATATCGTTGCTCCTTAACTGCGTGTAGTGAGCACTGTCGCTAATTGAGTATGCCCCGTATCACCGAACCTATGCAATAAACGAAAAAATCCGGAATGAAACTCTGGCGCCCTTTACCGGATTGGCTGGTCTTTGGCAGCCAGCCTAGAAAAGGTGGCTGAACCCGGAAGAAAACCAAACGGGCTGTATACGAAGTACATAGGACTATGCTTACTGGCGTCTGCAGTGGAGAGATGGACTTGGCAACTAGGGGTTCCTAGGACCATGTGCAAGGCGTAGGAGCTGAGCGATCCGTCACCGGCTTCCAGTAGGTGACAAAATTCTCTCTTCTACTGTTCCGTAAGCCAGACCTTTTGGTCAAAGGCTTGGGGCAGGGGATCCCTCAATCACGTTCTGCTTCAATTGAGTCAACCGGGTGCTATCCCACCTGCTGATGAATCACAGATCCCTATGGCTACCCGATGTTTCCCTTATTGTTTCATTCTATGCTTCTAATGGCACATGATCCACTCGAAAATTTGTTACTACATGTAACGGGAAAAGTAGATGCTAAATAAGAAGCTCTAAATTCAAATAGCAGGCATACTGAATGGGAGGAATGGACCGCCAAAAAGCTATCAAAATTTCCGTGATTTCCGGTTTGGCAGGCTTGACAAGTGATGAACGGACTCAAAGGTGAAAAGCCGTTGACCCCGATGCTGTTCGAACTCATACATGGATACCATCCGTGCTTTGGCATCGTGCGTTTTGCCAACAGAGCTACGAATTAATGTTCAAAAGTGAAATCCCTGAACATTTCGGCGTAGCCAGGCAAAGCGGTTAGCATAGCGTCGAAAATTATCGTGAAGAATAGGAATGAAACTACAAGTCCTATACGGAAGGCCACAGAACAGAGCATGTTTACTTGAAAGATTTTCACATTAATGGGGGGTGGAAACAGACATACTTTTATGCTTAATCCAACTCTCTCGTCGATGTACTCGAATTTTTTCTTTTTCTAAACGTCCGCGGTCCAGCTCTGTCCACAAGGTATAGTATGCAGCCTATAAAAAAATGAAGTGAATAGTACTGAGGAAATACCCCATGGAGAGGTTGGATACAATAGTAAATCCTTTTAATGAAGATGAACGAAACACCGGGGTCAAGCACAGTGTATAGGGAAACGGGTAACACATTGCTCAAAGTGAATTCTCTTCGGAATCGTTTACGACAAGTTGAGATAGTAACATCAGAGATAAAACTACACGGTATACGTCAATGAAAACGAAAAGAAACATTTTGTCTAGGTTCGAGTTTCTTCAGTGATTTGGACACCCAGCAGAAACATTATCATAGTGACTTAGCCATCGACTACTTTTTGAGTCGTGTCCATGTGAACACACGAGGATTAAACAACTAAAAACGGGAAAGAATATAACATGAGGTTCTCTGCGGTAGACTTTGGTAGTCCGACAAACTGCACATCGAAACTAAGACGACCGGTGATGATACAGATTGAGATCGGCCCGGATAAACTCTGAAGAGCAAGAAAGGAAATAGTATGGGTGAAAAAAGCGTCCGACGATAGACTAGTGACTGTAAATTAAATTTTAATTTAAGGTCATCGATAGGCTGCATGGTCTTTAGTCAAACTCAGTCACAGAAATAAAGATACGCAAGCGAAGGTGCGCTCTACACGTGACTGCAGTATTTGAACTCAAGGCAGATTAGAAGCACTAAATGCAATGTGACCGCGTCAATCCCAGACGATATGTTGAAGGTAGGAATTTCGGCACAGAGCCTGAAATTGATGTTTCTGATTGCATGGGGAGCGGTGCTTTAAGAAAGACGATAGAGAGAGGTGGGAAGGAGGAAAACTGGACAATAGTTGTTTCGGTCAGGAGACAACGGAAAAGCAAGTCTACGAGTGGAATAAAAGCATTCGCATTTTTGTGAGCATTGTAGGTTAAGCAAGTTAGGAACTATCACGGAGACGCCGAAAGGGAAACGGCAATAACTGGGGTGGTAGGAAGATGGTTTCTTGAAAAAGCCCCGGTTGGCTGAATTGTACTGGCACAGAGTATTTCTAATTGAGTGGAAAATATGAGTGAGAAAAACTGGTGGAGCAAGAGACCATACAGTGATTCGATAAACCAGGTGAGAAGGGTATGGTGTCTCAGTGCAGCGAAAGAGTAAAAGTAAGAATAAGATCAAATATATAACCATGGTCGCCACCTCGCCTGAAGACTACTGTGTGGTAAAAACTCGTTTTCATCGTAGACTGATCACGGTGATGCGTTCGGCTTCGCGCCTCACGGCTGAAGTGATAGGCGAATAGCTCAACCAATGTCGATTGTGTGCTCCAGACATGATGCAGTGATAAGCTAAGAATTCTTAGACGGACGAATCGCCATTGTTGAGACAACCACAATTAACGTAGATAATCAAAAGGAGGAAAACTGTTAGCTAACAATCTAGATTGGGGTTTTATGGACTGGATGTGGCGACCGACTGTTGGAAAAAGGCGCAAAGCTCGGATCTGAATGGAAATGAATGGCGAAATGTATGGCTACGGAGTTGAAGGTAGGTGGTGTCCTATGAGAGACAGATTTGAGTTCTCGTCAGTGATAGGCAACAGACAGAGAGTGGGGAAACTAATGAACAGAATCAGTGTTAAGATTCAGCCCGCGAATGTGACTAGTTTCCTGTTGTTTTGTGAGTGAGTAAGACGGACGAGATCGGATGCGTCCGTAATTATACTCACGTTTAGTAAGTCTGAATTCGTTTCTCCCTGGAGTTCACTGATTTCATTAGTACAGATACAAGTCTGTTGCTTGGTTAAAATCGATTCACGTCTTTCTAAAAGAAAATTCACTCTAACTACTTGATGTTTCTGCACAGTCCCCGGTTCATACGGTTCAGTACTGTGAAGCTCTTTTTACATACCTCTTCACAGAACCCTTTCACTTTAACATTTCGGCCGATGCACCATGATTATGAGGCGGATTTTCATTCGCTCGATTCTCGTCATCTGCTGTTGTTTGCTTATCTGTCAATTTAATCAGCTGTTAAATGATGGGTTGTTTTCTCCTCCCGCATAAATTTAACACAGACATGGATGCTTTACATGGTTTCGGATCTATTGGTTCCACGCCTTCAGTGCGATTCTGAAGTCCAAACGATCAGATGGTCCGGGCTTGTTCGTTAATCTTCTTTGACTTGCCGTTTATTGCTTTAGATGGTGCAACCTTTGAGTGATGTTCCCGTTTTTCATTCGGTATATATTCGAATCGAAATTGCGATTTTGTCTCGCGAATTTCCAGCTGCTTGTATTCATGACTCACTGTAAAATATTGATCGGTTAGCCCAAAATATCTGCTCTTTGGTGAAAGGGCACAATTTCTTCCGGCAACTGCAGAAAAATATCGTGACGAAATGATCCACGATGTCGTAATGACAGGTGTGCAGTGGGATGAGATCAAAAATGTGCTTTCAGAATGGCTAAATGCGAGTGTTCGAGTGACCATTGATTTGACTGAATCATTGAATGCAACGTGGAACCGATACTATACCATACATAACGACTACGCAGAATACTTCTGCAGCTGAGCACTCGCTGATGGTCCTAGCCCTGTCAATCGAATCAGTTGTGTCCAAAGGCGCATGCCTTTTCTGTTGATATTATAAGAATCACTGCCCTGAATACCTTCTTGGAGAAACTGCCTGAAGGCGTTGTGGAAAGGAGTGTGCAAACGAAACCGGCCTCTTTGACAGCCAGTACTCTGTCATCCACGATTGTCACATCCGCTTTTCCTGTTTGTCTATGTCGGATAACTACTAAGGTGCGTGTGGACAAAATTAAACTATAAGGCCTAAAAACACCGGAAGTCCAAAGAGATGTCACTCGGTTAGTTGCTGATAATCACAACTGGACATTTCATCCTGAAAAAATAACCACGGTGTGAACATTCCAATCCTACAATATTACTCGTTATTACAAGATATTACTCCATCGTCAAGATATGACCCATAGTGACGTAGGATATTCGGTGATGGGGAACTTATGCACCGAGGTTTTTCTGTGGCATAAATTGTTTGAATGATTGAACAAGTTGGAGATACCGTGCAACGGAAAATGAGTTACAACCAAAAGCAAAAATTCAAGCGCCTCAACTATTCGCCCATCTTGCTCCAGGTTGTCGACCCGCGGGAGTATCCGAAAACAGCGGATCCGATTTACCAATGAAGGAGTACCATATACCGTAATTACCGCCCGTTGTACACACCATATTCTCCGGTTACATATGACTGTATACAAGTACTGCAAGTCTGATTCACGACAGAGGGCTAGAAGATCAACTGGTGGGGTTGTAGATCGTCGTATAAACTGAACGCGGAATGGAAATGATCTGGTCCCGGTCAGAACAAAATACTCTAGTGGTTGTGAGAATATGAGCACTGTGGATATTATCCACAGTGTTCTTTCGTGGGCGAGGGGAGTGGTGAATTGCAACCATCTGACTGTACACCGTCACCTTGTACTTGTTACACGCTGCTGATTACAATTACTGAGTTTCAGCTGATGCATTTCCTTTTCCCGTCTCCATGCGCTACATCCGGGTATTTGTAACCATTTTCGGAGGGGCCTTGGCCCCATGACTGTTAAATTACCATCAAACTTAAACAACCTCGTGGCCAATCACTGTGCTCCTTTGAATCAAATTCAATTACATGTGCGATCCTAGAGACTGGATCAAATACCTTCGCAGAATAAAAGCTATGCCAAACTGAGACCACTGTCTGGTGCAATGGTGCATGCCAACGCAAAGACAGTCGAACTGTAGTCGTTACCCAAATTTTCCACGTCGTCACTGAAGCGACTGCTAAAGCACCGCGTGGACACCAAGATACTCCCCTCAGTTATTTGGTTGTAAAACTTGCCTTAAAAAGACTATACGGTAGTCGAAATGTTGGCGAATTACATCTACAAACAACGCTGTTATTACCATTATAACATTCAAAATATAAACCAATACATGGTGTATCGATTTTTTGATAAACTCTTTAGGTCGTTCGGTCCTGATATTTACGGGATACTCCACAATCCGAAACAAAAGCGATTCCGAACCGCTGGGGCAAACAATCAGGCATACAATAATCAAACCCTAACAGTGTTTCTTCCGTGTCTCTATATTCCAAATTCTCGATAATCAGCTAAATAAAGCAAACATTGGAAATAGACTGAGATTATGAAACACCATGGAGACAACTGCGGCCCCTAGGATATTTACTCCATTTACAGAAACATGTAATCCAGGGGGAAAAGGCGGCGGTCATTGAGGCCCGCCATGTTGTTTACCGCAGAACGATGGCGATGAAAATGTTCGAAAGAGGGGCGACAGACCGAAAAACGAAGAGAAATTAAAGTGAAATTTCATGAAATAACTAAAATGTGATACCATCGCTCAGCAGACCATTAAGAGAGCATGGAAGCACTGTACAGCTTCGGAACATGTTTACGAACTTCGTCGGAATACCCGCCCGGTGGAGAGCACTGAATAGTGCTGGTCGATCCACGGAGTCGAATGCGCCTTTCAAGTCCAGAAAGACTGCGATCGCAGGAACGCGGTGCGTTTCAAGTAACTACGGGAGAGTGAATATCTGGCAGGTGGACGAAATACAGCTTGATGTTCGCGGATATTATTCTAGCGAATAGGTGTCAATCGGCGCAGCAATACCGAAGCACACACCTTAGTAACTGTCGGAATTAAACTAATCCCACAAGGACTGTTACAGTCACTCCATGTGTCCTTCTTGAAGATGGGTACAATCAGTGGCTCACCCCACGGAAATGGAATACGCTCCTCGTCCCAAATATCACAAAAGAAGGAGGTAAGTGACTCCATCTGAGGTTCTCTACCCAATTTGAAAAGAACTGGGAGAAGGTCATCGGGACCGGCTGCTTTTCCCCTCTTCGGAAGCCGAATATTTGAATGCACTTCCACTTCCATTGGAAGATCAAGTGACACCTCCCAAGGATTCACAGCTGCAGACGTTCGACTAAATGCGTTAGCGTGTGGCCAGCTAAACTGATCCTTGAAATGCTCAGCCCAACAGTCCAGCTTTTGTTCTCTATCATGGATGAGTTCTCCATTCCTATCGCATACGAAGTTCACCGCCCACCGCTGTCGTGTATAAGCTTAAACAGTCTTTTACTGTCGCCTGAAGCGGCCGCCGCTTCCATCTCTTCGAATACCTTAACCCACCAGTTTTCGCGGTCATTCTTAAGGCTTATCGTCAACTGACGCTGCAACTGTCGACGCATCTTATTCACTTCCTTGCAGTTAGGAAGCTGGAGTTTTTGCCCCACTAGACCCAGAAACCCTTGTGAGATCCAATATCTTTGATGAACGCTAAATCTAGAATCACAGGTGAAATCTGCTGCCAAATGCAAGACCTCCTTAATCTCATCCTGCTGCTCGTCTACACTGTTGCTCGTCAGAGTTCTTAGTTCCTCGGACACTTTCTGCTCATAGCGGTTGCGAACAGCCGAATCAGAGAGAAGTTTGACGGCCGATCAGGCTTGTGGTCTGCGTCGATGGCCGTTCAGCTGGAGCGAAATCGCATTAAAACTAACGCATGGTTCGAATCGACGCACGTGATCCAGTACGGTCTACAGTTCTGGACAGAACCGCGCCAACGATAGCCTAATGCAATATGGTCAAACGGACTTAGACCACTGAAGTAGAGCGCCATATCGCTGTCAGAGATTTTCCTTTCCCGAACAAGGTTGACGAGGTCATCGTAAGACTCACCTTTCTCCATGTCAGTGCTGCAGTCTGTTGAGGAGTATGCCGAGATGGTAAGTAAACTATGCTTAACACTACTATCCTTCCGGACGCCCACTGATCCTCGCAGTCTCACGGTGAACAAACGAATGTTGACTGAGATCCAGTCTAAAAGGGCCACATCAGCCTTCTCACCTAAGACTAATCCTACACCGCATTGACTTACATATTGAGCTGCTTCGTGTCCTGAGGTGTGAAGGAAATATCTTGACGAGACAGTCGGNGCTGTTAGTTGAATTACTCTACTCTACTCTACTCAAATTCTGAATTCGTATTTCACTCACGCAGCAGACATCAATCGAATGTGAGTCCACCGTCAGAGCCAAACAGGCCTGTTGGATAGCCTGCATTAAAGTGTACACATTGAAGAAACCGAGATTCAGTGGCTGACGAGGCTTGAGAAGATGTGCGCTAACAGACTGAAAACCACTAGCTACACCATTTGGCAATGAACCGTTGCGAGTATCGGGCGTGTTATCAGTGGAGACACTATGGGTAGGCAGAATGAGCAAAGAGATTGGGTTGGAGACAGAGAAAACAGGTTGAATAAAAGAGAGGGATAAATCGGCGCTGAGCAGCTCAACTGACTAACTCCGTCCATTATCTGTTTGCCGATTGAATCAATCTTCCAGTCTATTCAAAGTTTTGATTACATACTGTACTTTTAAATTACGGCAGTTTTATTGCTTGAGCACTTTAGTCTCCAGGTCTCGCTGGGGGCGTTCAGCTCTCCAGTTACATATGTTAGATGTAGTCAAATGAAGTACCTACATGCTGCTTGTTGCAACTGAATAATCGGGACATTATTTGGTTTTATATGACTTTAGAGTTTATTGCGGGCCTGCATCGCATGAAGTAATTTTGCGAATGGTGGTCCTTGGAATATCGGAGCTTTGATCGGGTGAATCCTTGGATCGAATGGGGCTAGCGAACATCATATGGTCGTGAGCAGAACAACCACAGTTTCTTCCCAGTTTTGGTGAGAAATGCGGCAAAATGCCCGCTGATAAACACTAAAAATGTGGATTTACCAGAGTCGAATTAACCAGTGCCACCAGCAACGCAAACAACTGGGCGCATTATAATCCCTTTCATTTCACTAGTATTGATAATTTGTTCCTAATTTTATTCAAGGTAACAGCGATGCATCTCATATGAGTAACCAAAAGTAGCTGTTAAACATACTAAGTACAAGTGATTATCCAACCTTTTGCGGAGCCTAGCCGTCTAAAGGTTTTAAGAAGTGCGGACTGTGAACGCTGAGTAAAGAGTTTCCAGAAAAAAGCCAGATATTATATACTGTCCAAATATTTACGCTTATGTTCGCAAATGAATCCAAACGTACCTGTAATGTGCGATACCACACGAAGTTTGGTCCGTCCAGGTAGATTACCGGTTCTGGACGGAGTGCGGATCCTGACTCGGTGTTTGCGGACGCACGAGTAGCGCAATAGGACAGCAAAGCTTGTTGTTCAGGACTTTGTGCACTCACCAAGCTGGTCGGCTGACCGGTTATAACATCTTCAGAATTAAGCTGAGAGAAAGTGAAAAAGCAAACGGAGTTCTAATGGAACTGAAATGAATAACCAAAAACGCCAAACAGGGGAGACTGACGTCTTTGGGAAACAGGCAAATGACGAGTGCATGCTGTTCGTTTGTGCCATCCAGAAGTTGCATTTTCTGGCACAATCGATCTGGATAACCAATTATGTCAATCATGTAAACTTGTAGATCGAATTCACACAATTTTCTCATTACACACTTTGTGCACGAGTGCGATGGAACAGAGATGTCCCACAGTTCACAGGGTCCTGTGCAGGGAGGGGAAGGAACTGGTAGAACAGAGTGGATGGTAACCCGCTATCGTCCGGTGCGTTACCGCACCCGATCTAGAGATCCCTAAGTGGATCTACGCCAATCCAAGCTTAAGCGTCATTCCGGCTCCTCATCTCCCATGTAGTGGGTTTTAGTGAGTACGAAGTATGCCCATTTCACTACACTTATGCTTCATGCATAAAATCAAGTGTAGGAACGACCGAGGGTTAGAAAATAACAGCATATTATCAGCGTAGCAACTGGGATTCGAACCTCTGACTCTTTTCGGAGTAACAGACGCTTAGAACATTTGTACAGTACTGAAATATCAAAACAGTTTATTCATATGGAAATACTCCCATTACCATCAATTCAGATAAAACAATATACCCAAAAATACGTAAAGGGTTTTCGGAGGCGACCGAATGAGCAACAGTAGTGCTATTCGGAAAAGAAACTAAGACAAAGGTTCAAATCTTAATCTGCTGATAGTTCGGTCAATGTTAGATTGATAGCGATGGACCACACTACTCTCGGCGATTTCGGAGTAGTTTCGTCGAAGAATCGATGAAAGAAATCCATCTTGAACGGGAGTGTGTTATCATGTAAAACGGTGTCTGGATTCATTATACCCAAACAGTCACACAGGCGAACAAATCGGGGAAATACCTGAATCAATTGGAATTTCGTCATTCGATCGGGAGAAATACGTTCGGCAATCAGATGGGCCAAATAGATCGGATTCTCGTCTAACTCATCCACAATACGCAGTAAGACAGGAAAAGGATTGGCGTGTGCCAGTTTGGGCATCCAGTACATCAGATGGCGATAGTGCTGCATAGCATGGTTACGCCAACCGAATATGTCGATAATCATCTGACCCACCTCGTCATCCGGTAGGACATCTAAGGATTAAAATTCCGAAATTCACTCCTGAAATCCCGATAAAAGTTATCCGTGATAAACATTCACCAACACTTCCAAAGAATCCACAAATTTTCAGCCGCTATCAGAGTCCAAACATCTATATTTATAAATGAGAAAATGACTACAGAAATTGTTTATCATAACATGCCTACAAGGAAGATATATATATATATATCTCCCTTGTAGGCATGTTATGATAAACAATATATATATATATATATAGCAGTGGGTTAGAAAATGATGTTCATAGTCGCAGCACAGGTTCAACAGGATGCTACTGGTTTGTTTGGTGTGCTGGGCAATTTGATTGCAAACGTTCCATCACCAGCCGAGGTGACATCATAAGTGCTATCATCTAGTGGCGAGCGCCTCTTTGCCATCGTCCGCCTAAATGGGTCACCCAGTTTTCAGAGGGTGCTGTATGGTTGCTCTGAATGAAGTGGAAGGGTAAAGATACCTCGCAGTTGCACTGTTCACTTTCGTCTACTGTTGACTTAATGTAGGCGGAATCAGCGACCCACTCTACTCATTATCATCACCATCATCGTCCAGCCTTAAATAGCAAAGAAAGTCTCACTGGTTGCCGCTTTTTCGCCAAGGTTACATTTTTCTATATAAAGTGTGAAAATCCATGGAAAACAGGGAGTGGACCGATAAAGCTGTGAAAAGATAAGAACGCTACCGTAGGCCAGACATTCAACATAGTATAACTAAACAATCGTACATTTTCAATCATTCCGATTCGACAGAAAATGACAACATGATCACCACTGCGCAAGGTTCACTGCCATATCGTTCAGCGTCGTTAGCCAGTTTCTCGACGGGTCTTCCGGACTCCAACCATGAAGACGTCCGACACCTAATTTCCCTAAGTTCGCTGTGCATTTTCTCATTCCACGTTGCCACGTCGTCTGCTGATCTCTACATGGTTTCTTCTATTCATTGGGAGGAACCCAAAATAGAGCACGGTATACGGTAGACGAGTATTCGCCATATGGAACGAGTGACTTAACTAGCGTAGTCTACTAGGTTTCATACGCTGAAATAAAGTATTCTTAAAATTGGCAACTAATTCTAGATTCATGTTAGTAGTAAGAGATTGAATGCTTGCATTTAATACTAGATTTCTGACTTCCACATTATTCATGCGCTAATGTGGCTTGTGTTGACTGGTCCTTTAATCGGATCGATAAGTATACGTGGTCCAGATCGACATGTCTGTTTATCGATCTTTCCGACGAGTGCCAAGCTTCGAGAAATTCCCTCGAATGTTTTGTTCTACTCTGGGCGACGATCCTCGCGTTTTCGAATTTGAACCTATGACCTTCCCGGTCTTCGTGAACTGAAATTAAAGAGAGCGGATAATGTCTTTTTGTTGCCAATTGGGGCTCATGGATCCGCGTCCCGAGTTTCCTTCCGGTTTGTCCCGTGTACTGTTTCTCGCAGTCTTTGCAGTCTATTGGACAGACAACGTTAATTCGATTCTTGTCTGCTGCCGGTTCTTTGGTCTTCGACAGAATTTTCCACAGGGTTCTTGTTGGCTTATGCGCCACTTCAGTTCCGTGGGGCCTGAACAACCTTGCTGTCATTTCAGAGGTGTGCTTGATGCACGGCAGAACGGTTCATGTTTCGGTCTGTTCGGCGATCGCCTCTCGGCACTGTTTTTGTTTGTGCTTCGTCTGATGACGCTTCGTGTGTAACCGTTACGCAGAAACATTTGAAGCAGGTGCTTTTCTTCTTGTTTTCTTCGCTCCGCAGGGCTGCCGGGAGATTGTGCTCTTTTAAAAAGTGCCTTAATGCAGCTTCTCTTGTGGCAACTTGGATGGTTGCTTTGAAACTGTAGGATTTGATCTGTGCGTGTGTTTTTGCGGTATACGGATGTTTCCAATGTGCTTGTATCTGTCCGTGTGATGAGCACGTCTAGAAACGGTAGACTGTTGTCATGTTCTGTCTCCATGAGCTTGATTTTCGTGAAAACTCCGTCGATGGCGATGAAAGATCGTTTGATACCTGCGAACGTGTCGTCAACATTAGCGCAGCCACAGTTTGGGTTTGATGTCCGATAGGATGGTCTTCTCCAGTTTCTGCATCACCGCCTCTGCAATGAGGCCAGATACTGGTGACTCCATTGGGGTTCTCTTTACTTGTTCGCAGAACGTATCCTCGAACCTGAGTATGTTTGAAGACACAAATCTACTAATTCGCATACACTGCTCGACCTCAGTTGTTCGTTCCATTGGTGTTTTTCTAAAAGTTATCGTAGTGCCTGCCTTGCCGAATCTAAGGGTATTGACGTAGAGACACGACGTCAAAGGGAAGCATGATTTCAATATTTGTTCAGTGAAGTTCTTCAAGAATTGCAAGACATTGCTGATTGAATGTTCATGTCATGTGATGAGGGGTTTCAATCGCTTCCATTGACTTTTGGCTAGGTTGTATGTTGGCGTTCCCGGTAGTGTCACTATTGGTCTCAAGGGTTTTCCTTTGTGGAATATTTGTAATCCATAGAACTGTACGATGTTTGAGTCGTTGATCTTCATTCTCCAGCGCTCTTCCTTGCTTATCTGATGTAGTTCTTGTAATCGTTTTAGTGTTGCGTTGATTTTCGTCACAAGTGTTTGAGTTAGATCGTCGTTGATTTCTCGATAAGTCGACGTACCTTGTACCAATGCTTTGCTTTTTCTATTTACTCTTGTCCATAATGACTGTGACCCGTCCCTTGTCTGCCGGAAGAACAATTATATCCGGTTCTTCTCTTAGGTTTCGTAGTGCTCTTTCTTCTGGTTTCGAGATCGTTGTCGTTTGTGCGTTACGTATGAGAGCCGGGACGACGGACTGCCGGATTTGATGTTTTGTTTCGTCAGAGATTCGGGTGATCGTGAGTGTATCTTAATTCAGCCAGGTACTCCTTCTCGTTGGTGTCTTTAACATTCAAGTTTGGTCCTTTGATTATTAGTTCGTTTCCTTCCTCGGTGATTGCTCGATACGACAAACTTTTGATCCATGCGTCGTACTGTGTAGTTTCTTTAGTGCACGTCAAACTTTCGAGCTTCTGAGCGAGTGAAGCCCTTCCTTTAGTCTTGGTACTTGCTGTAGGGCGATCTATGGTCGCCTCAACTGGTCCTCTTCTCCTTTCAACCAATGTTCTTTCTCCTGTTCGATGAACTTTGCTTGCTTCTGTAGCTTTTTGTGTCCATTCAAAATCATCATGCGCACCGGGCGACTACCGAATGGCGTCGTAATTTTTCACGCTGGATTGTTCATGGGTGGTCGGTGGTGAACGCTAGTAAGGAGGACGTTGGCTCGCAGACAGTAGTGCGAAAATAGCTGTTTTAGTAGCTACGAGAAAGAACATCGCCCTCTAATTTGCTATCGAATTTCGGGGGTCCAACGCTCACAGCCGCTCGTAGATGGGAAACTTTCACATGTCTACGAAAGTTGCTCACATCTATCTCGGGAAATCATTTTCTTCTGCTCATCTAATTGGGCCACTCGTGTTCTATCCGTCCCAATCAATTCTATTTACGTAAAACCTGTGATTTCCCTAAAGCAAACTTCAATGAAAACATCTCTTCCAGAACGCACTACCAAGCCACAGTGTTTAATTGTTTTACCTCAGCCCCAACTTACATAGTTATAAAAAAGCAGTCTATGGGTGAGAAATGTAAATATCAAGTCCTGTCTGACAACCGAGATTAAGGAATGTCCGATTCAATCGATGCTTTCGTAAACAGTTCGATGGAAATGCCCGGTGAATGGATCGTTACAATGAAGTGCCGTTAAGCGAGCATTGCAAACTATTAATTTTGAGGCATGATGCTATAACTCCACCAGGCCTATTGCAGTTGGAAATGATCAATCATTTCAAGTCCCGGGGTTGTAACTTTAATGCTAGAATAAGCCAATGATAGCATGAATTATACACCCACTTTTGCACACAGATGTTTATAAAAAGTACGCCAATAGGAAAAGTACAAAAAATCGTAACTCACGGTTCTCAGTCATTTGTTGCAATATCTGAACCATTGTTTTCTGTTGACGTGGAAAATGATTCCATTCCGCTTGCAGAAAAGTGGTCACAGTCATTCGACCGGTAGGAAACAGTTGAATAATTGCTTTGTAACAATCTAGATCATCTTGCACTTCATAGGCGGACATCTGCCTGAGTGCATCCAAGGCAAACTGATTGAATCCACGCCGAGTTTTCTCGTGGCGGGAAATAAAACTGCGAATCGCGTGCTATTGTTCGCGGTGAGCGGGGAGTTCAATCAAAAGCATACAAACAGTGGTTCAATAGAGTCAACTTTTTGGGTAAATATTAATTGGAATAAATGGATCAGAACCTATGTACACGTTCCCAGGCTAAACTGGCCATAAATGAAGCAAACAAATATCCTACTCAAAATGAGCTTAGCTAATTGCATCACACCGACACCTTTTCAATGTGCAACCCAGTGAAATTGAGCGAGTCACTGCAAGCACGACCATTGACTTTATTCAGTCACTTTGTTCCGGGACAGAAATATTTGCTAATTACACGGACTTTTTCTATGTCGTTTCCTTTTCGGAAATTCTTTTACCAAAAACAGCACCCTGTAAGTGATAAGCCACTTATTGGAAATCATCACTAGGCCCATGACAATGCAAAAGAATCGCTTTCAACCAGGAGAATGAATGAAATACGGCTTGCAAAACAAGAATAGGTATCCGAAAAGGATATACTACTAATATCGAGTAACGGCGCTTTTGTGTATCATATTCTGCCCTTCGGAATGCCGATCCTACCCCTAGGTACCTGTGGTCCGTCCCACTATCTCAAATGGGAACAAATAAAGTCAATCGGCACATAGACGTCCTTGTTTATTAAGTAAAATCACCACAATTATAAGTTGGTTTGTCTGCATTATTGCGCCTGTGCAACTGCCATCATTTCATCGGTTGTCCGAGTAGCGCTTTGGTTGGTCCATATTGTTCGATGCATTTCACGCAATTTAAGTCCTGGGATTTTTAACGAATCCGGACCGCTCATCCTGATTGGTTGGCCCAGCTCACGATGACATTCTTGGTTTGCATATCCGCACTCGCCTTTCCATCACACCACCACGTCAGCTGAGCGCTGGAAGCCAATGCAATGGCGCGGTTTCATTCTGATCTTGCGCTCTGCACTTGATCGCTGTTTGGCCAGATCGAGTAATATACACGCCTGTGTATTGATCGTGATTCGTCTGGCCTCGTCCAGCGTCGCAGAAACACCCACAACCATCAAAACAGCTCTAAAGAGTCAGACGCAGAGCCAATTATAATACAATTCCCTTGCACATTTCACCATGGTGCAAACTGTTGTTTCGCCGCAAACCACGTTAAATCCTATCAGAGGGAGCATTTGTTGGAGCAGATAGTTTTTCCTGCAGGAGCAGTTAGACTTCATGAGCAGTCAGCATAACGGATGGAATGCAATCACGCATGTAGAATGCTCGTTTTGACAGATGGCTGGCTACAGCACGAACGTGATGTCCGCTTATTCACGGAAGGTCGAGGGTGCAATCCAGCAGACAGAGTTTTGCTGCTACACGGTACAGAAACACGTCAATTAAAGATGGAACAGAAAAAAAACTGTTGGTTTTCGGCCGCTTATGTCTATGCAATATCGCATGAATAACGTAATGAAAACCAAATCAACAATACCAAGGTTGAATGTATGACCTTGCTGGTAAAAACCTAGTGCAATAAAAAAGCGCTCAATCTACACAATCAGAAGTAAGGATGCATGTCTAGTAAATCGGATACATAAACCATCTTTTCGGATGGAGATCAAGAGCTAATTAAAAACTGCATAATGAGGTGGAGATAGACGGTAGCTGATATCAACGATAAAGTCCGGCTCCCGTTATGATTTTCACAGGACAACCACCGTTAAATTAAAACTCCGGTTCATACAACAAGCCCGATAGGAACACTTTCAGCTTCGGTAGGCAACGGTATAAAGGAATCAATATCTGAAATAAACGGTGGTCTTGTTTAGTTTAAAACACTGAACGTGCCGGAACACAAAGTTTTAAATTAACCGGTTTTTTTATTCAATTCATGATCGTCTACATTGTGGCATCAAAGTTCTTTACTGTTTATCGCCCACTGACTCACAGTCACGACAACAACGTAAGCGATTAAAGCACCGCACCCGAATGACCCTGAGTTAAGGCCAATTTTGATCTAAACCAAGATCCTTCTGAAACGAAAATTTTCCTGTTCGTGATCAAACATGACTTTCAGACTGCAGTTAACCCAAACCGGCAAATAATTGTCTACCCTACAAACACGGGCGCAACGGTGGGTGGAACACACTACAAACTAGGTATTTCTGGACAAGCGAGCTTGTTATCATTTATAAATGCAAACCGGGATGAATCCTTTCAAAAATATTTGAGATTTTCATACTGCTGTAAGATTTCTTTCCACGTTCAGAGGCCTCTACTCAGAAAACCAAGGCCACCCATGTGTAACTGATCTTATTATGGTCTACAAACAGATATAAAGGAAACCTGCAAATAAATCCATGATATTTGATGACGCTTCCTTGTAGTACCCAAGTATTGGGACCCTCGATTTGTTAACAAAGCAGATTTTGGAATGCACCGAAATCGGCTGTGCCTGTGTAGATTAAACAACTATATGTATAATTACATTTATACATTGCGTGCAATCGAAGTCATGGTTACGTAACCCTCAGATCGACCCACTGCCTCGTGGGTTAGATCGTTTGGCAAAAAGTACTAGGTAGGGCTCCTAAGACAATCTTCTGCTTCGGCTTGGGCCACTGGTTTTACATCAGCTCAATTCGGACAACCGTTAACATTGCACCAACGTTTTCTAGTTTCGGTCGCTATCTCACAGTATCATTTGCCCAAACACAAAAAAGAATGGGAAATAATGGAAGGTCGACTGCAGAAGAAGAAAAGTCTCGAACTCAAGAACGCCAGTGAATCACAACACCTAGTCTCCTACTATTGCTTCGGAGGATTTCGTGGACCTCAACTCTGTAGTTCCACTGCACCCACACGAGCCGTCCACAGGCCAGTTTTCATCCTTTTTTGTCATGCCATCCTTTGGCCACCCCGAACCATCCACCAACCATTAACTGACTCGAACGACAGCATACAACGAGGCAGACGTTCTATGAGCATGTGCAACATCTATCGAGAAAGACTACGATCGTAGGACGGCAATGTGTGGCGAAGAGTGAACATCTGGTTGATGCAACCTCAACATAAACGAAATACAGCCTGCTGTTCGCGAATGTTGCTCTCGCGGATTGATGTCACACGACTCAGCGTTATCGAAGCTAACACCTTAGAAACTATCGGAATAAAACTAATCCCACGATGATTGCTACAGTCATTCCATATGTCTTTCATCATTAAGGGTACAATCAGCGACTCACCCCACGATAGCGGAATACGTTTCTCGTCCCAAACATCATGAAACAAGAAGGTAATTGATTTCATCAGAGGTTCTCTACCCAGTTTGAAAAGAAATAGAAGAAGTTCGTCGGGACCAGCTGCATTCCCTCTCCTCAGAAGTTGAATATTCGACTCTATTTCCAATTCGGTTAAGGTGGTCGATAGACACATCCCAAGGATTCGCAGCCACGGTCGTCGACCTAAATACGTCAGCATGTAGCCAGCTAAACGTGTCCTTGAAGTGCTCAGTTGTTATGTTGCCGAGTTTGATTGGTCGATGCACACACTGAAGCACAAGACACAAGTACTCGCGACGCACGATATCACAGCAGCACACAGCCTGTAGTCTAGTAGGGCAGGAACACACGCACAGAGGTTGGAGACACAAAAAGTTCGGGGTCAAGTCTCAAAGCCCGCAGTCGCACAACGAATGGGACAGATCTGCTGCTCCCTTGAATGAGCAGCCACACGGAACAATAAGCGGCGCGAAATACGAACAGCTAGCCCAGCCCGCTAGCGGAAGAGAGAAGACGAACACAGAGTACTGCCGCGCGTTTATTGGTGACCCACCAACACAAGTCAGAATTCAAGTGAGCTCTATCGTTGATATAGTTTTGTTGGGTGGCCTTGATCGATGTGTGGACTAGCCAATCACACAACGGGCTTTTATAAGCCTTTTAGCGGACATATAAAAATATGCAGACGCGCAATATATAAAATAACGTCAATTTTGAAATACTGAGAAAACGACAGGTACTTTTAAAAAATTAATCGAAGGAATGAAATCTGCAGCTCCAAAAACCTTGGAATGGTCATCGAGCATAACATTAGCCCGAGTGTCCACCGTTTCTGTCTACCGTGGATGAGCTCTCTCCATTCCTATCGCACACGACTTACTAGCCAAGGTTCGTCGCCCGCCTGTGTCACGTATACGCGTAAAAGTCTAACTGTCACCTGAAGCGGTCACTACTTCCGTCTCTTCGGCTTCCTTAGCCCACCTGTTTTTACGGTCATTCTTAAGGCTTATCGTCAACTGACGCTGAAACTGTCGACGCATCTTATTCACTTCCTTGTAGTTAGGGAGCTGGAGTATTTGCTCCATTAAGCCCGTCGACCCCTGTGAGATCCAGTATCTTTGATGATCGGTAGTTCGAGGACCACATGCGAAATCTGCTGCATCGCCTGCTTGGTTTCATCCCACTGCTAGTCGGAGTTCTTAGCACCTCAGATAGTTCCTATTCGTAGCTGTTGCGAACAGCCGAATCAGAGAGAAGTTCGACGGCCAATCGGGTTTGTGGTCTGCGTCGATGGCCGTTCAGCTGAAGCAAAATCGCAGTAAAATTAAAACGCATGGTTCGAATCGACGCACGTGATCCAGTACGATCTACAGTTCTGGACAGAACCGCGCCAACGTTAGCTTGTTGCAATATGGTCGATCTACCTCACTATCTGTCGAGTTAGAGCGCCATGTTACCGTGCGGCGCGAACTGTGACGGAAATTCGTGCTAGGTTAGAATAAACGATTGTCTGCACAAAACTGGTGAAGTCTTTCCCCGTTATCTGTTCGCTCAGCAGGCAAGGTGTAGCGCTCACCTAAACAGGACTCCGATGCACTCAGTATTCCAACTTGTGCACTAAAATCACCTCTCACCACTACAATGTCAGAGCTCTTGCTCTTCCGAACAAGAGTGACGAGGTCATCGTAAGACTCACCTTTCTCCATGTCAGTGCTGCAGTCTGTTGAGGAGTATGCCGAGATGGTAAGTAAACTATGCTTAACACTACTATCCTTCCGGACGCCCACTGATCCTCGCAGTCTCACGGTGAACAAACGAATGTTGACTGAGATCCAGTCTAAAAGGGCCACATCAGCCTTCTCACCTAAGACTAATCCTACACCGCATTGACTTACATATTGAGCTGCTTCGTGTCCTGAGGTGTGAAGGAAATATCTTGACGAGACAGTCGGTGCTGTTAGTTGAATTACTCTACTCTACTCTACTCAAATTCTGAATTCGTATTTCACTCACGCAGCAGACATCAATCGAATGTGAGTCCACCGTCAGAGCCAAACAGGCCTGTTGGATAGCCTGCATTAAAGTGTACACATTGAAGAAACCGAGATTCAGTGGCTGACGAGGCTTGAGAAGATGTGCGCTAACAGACTGAAAACCACTAGCTACACCATTTGGCAATGAACCGTTGCGAGTATCGGGCGTGTTATCAGTGGAGACACTATGGGTAGGCAGAATGAGCAAAGAGATTGGGTTGGAGACAGAGAAAACAGGTTGAACAAAAGAGAGGGAACTCTGAGCAGTGGCATACTTATTTCTACCCACCACACCTGTGCTCGATGCAATGGGCAACGCAGTCCTGATTATCCTGCACGACGACCGATGCAGTATGCACTTATTTGTAGGCCTGTAACTCATGGGGATAGATGGACGGGTGCTGCTAGGGAGTCCAGCCACTAAGCAGAAGAACGATTAGGGTTCTCAACCAAAGCCTTTGGTGCTAACGAGAACCTGACCTCTAGACAGCGGGGTACAGCCGAGTGGAAGCCCATCTACTTGGGTCAACTATTCTTCCACTCGTTTTCCCGACTGAGCTGCTAACTCAGATCGACCCCCGATTGGGAGGACCAGGAGACTACTTCGTCAGGCCTCTACTCATTGACCTTCCAGTCATGATTGGATCTTCTGCCTGAGATAAGCCACTTTTTATAGCTCGCCGGGTCATGGAGACACGCAAGCCGTCACACTCCTTCAAGGTGCAGTCTCGTTGTTAGAGTTCAGAGTATACAATCCTGGACAGCGATTTCTGTACCTGATACACTATCCCCGCGCCCGAGCCAGGGTGCAGTAGAAGGATGTCCAGTGCTACAGCCTACGGCATGCAAGCCGTCACACCACGTCAAGGTGTAGTCTCGTTGTGACGGTGAACCTTGAACAGTGGCGATCGTATTGCCATTTTCTATAGAATCTAAATGCATTGCGATCTGCAGCGAGGTCTGCAAACCGCAAAATCAAGTTTTTGCGCCAATTGTATACTCTGAAAACGGATGGAAGACCGAAGCATTACACGTCCGTCTTAATAGTACTAACCCGCATCTCCTTCAGTCGGCCACCAAGGCGACACTTCCAGTCTCACTAGGGTGACGATCATAGGCTGTTTCGGTAAAACAAGATTTGAAGATCTCGGGTAGAGTGCCATCCCCACCAAGTGACTTTTCGCTTTCCATTGTCTGAACAGCTGAGGTGATTTCCAGTTCGTCGGGAGGCTCAACATCAATTTCTGATTGCTCCACGTCGTCGGATGCTACATAGATAGGCTCGATGGGAGCACGACTGAGCAGCTGGCTGAAATGTTCGACCCATCTTTGGAGTCCTTGTTCGCATCCTGATATGAGATGGCCACTGCCGTCAGAAAGCACGCGGGGAGGGGCATAGATTGCGCCTTCCCCGAAGAGCAGCGCATGAGTCTGGGAAGCTTCCTGAAATCTCCAATGGCAGCTGCGATTTCCAGGCGGCCTGCAATTTCATGGCAATATCTTTTTCGGCCGCTCTTTGCTAGGCATGTAGCTTCGGGGCGGAGATTGTGGCGATTAGGTGAATTAAACAGTATCACGGCTCTAGCCTTAGCACACTTGTTTCTGCGGAGTTCCAATCTTTTCTGATCCATTTGACTTTGTCCAGCTGTTCAAGGGATGCTCTGGTGATGGGCGCTTTTACCTCCATCTACAGCTCATTAGGACTATCATCTTCGTCGACCTCGGATCTTGGGTAATTTAGTTGCGATGGTGTTTAAAAGGGCACTGACGTTATCTGGGATTTTTAACTTGGACACGTCGGCTCTGTGGTGCGGTTGGATTTTCTGTCTAGCTAAAAGGTGAAGCTTGAGGCGAGGGCATACCAGTGTGTGGTCCTTGCCTTTGAGGTTCCCTGTTACCCCCTCACACTATGCCCGACAGTGTTCAATCGATGATGACCAGCGGGAACGCACCAAGATATACCTGATGCACTATCGTTGGAGTACCACGTCAGAAAATGAGTTTTGGGATGTCGAAGGTGAGCATTGGTGACCACTGATCGATTGAGATCCGCGAACGGAACCAAGCGGTCGCCATTTTCGCACCGTTCATTTGGGACGAATCTCTCTAGTATGTAATGAGTGTATTCATCTGTTGGTCCCGTGCGGGCATTCCAATCTCCCGCGGTTGATTGAACCCTGAAGTTCGTTGTAGAAGGCATGCTTAACGTCCGTGTCAGTCTGTAGAGTAAGAGTGTAGATTGCAGTGACGGTCACGTTGAAGAGATTGCTCTTGAATTGTGGATAAAGTGGTTCCCAAGAAATTAAAGCACTGTGAGCTCCACTGCTTCTTACAATCGCAACACCGTGAAGTCCCGAGTTGTCTTCTGTACCAGTATGATACATCCAATAGAATGTGTCCGTCTGGATGACTTGAATACACCGGTTGTCAGAGTTGGGTAGGTGCAATTCGAATATGAAGCAATATCAATCCCGTAATCGTAGAACGTACGCATGGAGATGCATTGGCTACCTGTATTCACAGGACTCCTCACGTTGCAACAGGCTATACGCATGCGGGATCTTATGTTTGGGTTTAGATTTCCAGTTCATGCCTGGTTCATCTTGGCCACTGGGGGAGCACAGGGCGTGTCGCCCATCGGGGAAGCCATAACATGAAAGCAAAGTGTAGAGGCAAAATCCATGAAGATATCTGGGAATAGTGTACGAGTTGAAGTCTCAGCATCACCCGGATTTTATTCAAGGTGGCACCTTTAGTCCGTGCACAACTGGGACCTTCCGGTCAGCAGAGCGTTCTAATGTTGGGAGCCGGTGGCCGACCAAGAGGTTCATACGCCGTTTGGCCCACCAATCCGGGAAGCCCAACGCGTCCGAGGTGACCTTGGTGCATGACTGTCGATGGCTCACTGAGAGCTCATTCTCCATTCGGAAGCACTGACTGCAACCCAGAGGTCCATGCAACCCTGTTGGTCAAACCAACTACCTTGGTAGTCGTTGGATCCAACAGGTCTGATCAGGCTATTCGGAAGCATTCCTCTTCGCATGGTGCACGGCGTCTCACAAAGGTCTTGGTTACTCTCAATCTGGATTAGCCCCCGTGTGGACCGGTTTGCTGGGGAGTGGCAGATTCGTGGAGTCACAAGCGGGAGTTGGGTGGAGAGAGAGACGGGAGATGCCCGCCCCATGAGACACGGAAGTCTACCAAATCAGAGGTACTAGTCCGTCCAGTTAACCGTAAACCCCCTAAATCCTGAAGACCTTTTAAAAGATCCTCCATTACCTAGACAATGATGCGGTTAAGCAAGAACGGTCAAATTGGATACCCTTGTTGAATACTGCTGGCCATTTTCCACGAAGTTGTTAGTTCGCCATATAACCTTACACCAACCAAAGTAAGTGTAATCCTCCCAGAGGTTCATGAACAATTCAAACATCCCTCAAGTCATCATCATCACCGTTCAGCGTTAAACAGCAAGGCAAGCCTCACTGACAGCTGCCTTTCACCAGAGTTATATGTTTATATGAAAAGAATGAATATCAAAGGGGAACAGGGAGTGGACTTACACAAGCGGGAAAAGATAAGATACTGCTGCAGCCAAAACACGAAACACAGTCTAACTGTACAAACGCACGTGTTTTCAATCATTCTGATTCGATAGAAAATGACAGCACGATCATCACTGTTCACGGTTCACTGCCACATCCTTCAGTGTCTCCGGCCAGCAAGTCGACGAGTCTTTCGTACCCCAACCACGAAGGCGTGAGACGCCCACGTTACCTAACTTCGCTGTACATTTTCTCATCCCACGTTGCCACATCATCTGTTGGCCTCCACATGGCTTTTTCCATTCTCTAGGAGGAACACAAAATAAGGCACGATATGGTAGACGAGTGTTCGTCATACGCAACACGTGACTCAACCAGCGTAGTCTACTAAGTTTCATACGCTGAAACAAGCTATTCTCAGAAGTGGCACCCAATACCAGATTCCTAACCTCAATATTACTCACCCGGTCACTCCATCCAATGCCAACCATACTACACAGACATCGGTTGTCGAAAACCTCCAACTGACAAACATCGCCCACACGCATACTCCATGTTTAGAAACCGTACAACAAAACTGAACGCACTGCAGCACAGTACACACAGCCTTCCAACTTCAGTGAAATATCAGGCCGACGCCACAAGTGCTTCAATCCAGCGTAAGCTGCACGAGGCTTGGATATACGCATACTTACCTCCAATCCCGAGCTACCATCGTTGGACATGCAGCTACCAAGGTAGGTGAAACGGCCCACAGTCGTTAGTTCCCCTCCATCCAGTATCAAGTTCGGCGCTGCTGTCGTCCAGTCCTGTAACAGTACTTTGCACTTTGAAGGTGCAAAGCACATGCCAAACCGAGCAACCCATCTCGACAGTCTATCTAGTGCGCATTGTGCATGGTCTGCAGACTCGAACAGGCACACGACGTCGTCTGCGTCATCTAGGTCGCATAGCTTCCCTCCACTTCCCAGTTCCACTCTTGCATCCAGGAGACATCCTAAAGCATCTTCCATCACCTCGTCCATGACGAAGTTGAACAAGAATGGAGAGATGGGACATCCTTGTCGAAAGCCACTAGTCGTTTCAAATGAACGTGACAGTTCACCGTATACCCTCACGCGACCATAGGTGTGCGAGTACAGTGCTCGCAACAGGTTCACAAACTTCGTTGTGGAGTACTGAATAGTGCTTTTCGGTCGACTGAGTCCAATGCACAGTTCGAGTCGAGGAGAACTGATTGTCGGGCGACAGGGTCAGTGGCACGGTTGAAGTAGCCGACAAGAGATGAAAATAAAGTCGTTCCAATCTCGACCAGGGCCAAATCCGGCCTGGTGTTCGCAGACGCTTCACCCGCAAATCGGTTTGAGATGACCAGGCATAAGCGAAAAATCTAGTAATTGACGAAAATAAATATATCCCGTGATGATTTCTAATTTTGTTGCTCCCTTTTTGAAAATGAGCACAGTCAGTAGCCCATCCCGCGACAGCGGCCGCTCTCGCCGCGAATGTCATAGAGCAGGGAGGTAGGTGCTTTTATCAAGGCCTCAACGCCCGGTGTGAGATCTAGGGGTAGCTCGTCAGGACCGGCCGATCTACCTCGCTTTAGTAGTCGAAAGTTAGACTCTATTTCCGATTCCATTTGGAATCAAATGGCCTATCCGTTGGGAGTCATAACTGTTGATGTGAAAATGACCACGTTGGTGTGCGGCCAGCTAGACTGTCCATTAAAATAATCACCCCGACGGTCGAGCCTCTCCTATCTGCCATGAAGGGACTCTTCACTTCTATCGAATACCGTTTCACCAAGTGAGGTTTGTTGCCCGGCGGTGTCGTATGTAAGCTCCAACAGTTTTTGACTGTTACCTAAAGCGACTGCTACTTCCAATTCTTCAACCACCTTAACCCACCAGTTTTCATGATCTTTCTTAAGGCTCGCCACCAATGAAAATTGTAGTTGCCGTCTTATTCTATTCACCTTACAACCAGAGCTGGCATTTTACCCCCAGTGGTGGATAACGGATATAGGACCGCAAGTGAAACCCACTGCGAAGTGCATTACCCGTTTGATCTGATTCTATTGCTCATCTGCATTGCTGTTGATCGGAGTTCTTAGATCGTCTGATAATTTCTACTCAAACCGGTACGAAAACCGGAGTCACACATACGTTCTACGGCCACTGAGATACAACGAAAACTGCAATAAAGCTAATGCATGGTCCGATTCTAAGCACCCGGACCATTGGGATCTATAGTTTTGAACAGAACAGCCAGAGCGGTAGTTTACTGCGGCAAGGTCAATCTGACTCCGATTACATGTCGAATGAGAGTCGTGTGGTCGTACGATGAGAACCGTGTCGGGAATTCGTAATTCTAATGCACTAGGTTTCTCAATCTGTGCATTTAAATCGCCTACTACTAATACAACGTTAGTGTCTGTGGTTCTACGGCCGAAAGTCCGTCAAAAAACTGGTCCCTTCGTGTCAGTTGGAAAATATGCCGAGATGATAAATAAGCTGCGTTCAAGAAAGCTACCTTTGGAACGCCAACCAGCCATTGGTAAATAACGATACAAACTGTCTAGATCCAGTCTCAAACGGACGTTTCAGCCTTGTCGATCAAGATCATCCGAACAACTCAGCTCGAGCTGCTCCATCTCCTGATGAGCACCGGAAATACTTGGCTGAGATACCGGGCGCTGTCAGCCGAACTGAAGTAGTCAAATTCTGAATTCGTGTTTCACTGACGTAGTACAAATCAATCGCCATTAAATCTATTGTCTGGAGGATCAAGTGACCAGTGCGCCTGGTCTCTACCCATTGACTTTCTGGGCATGATGGAATCTTCGGTCTAAGATAAGCCATCCTTTGCAGCTCACTGAGTAACGGAGGCGCGCATGCTGCCACACTACATCAAAGTACGACCTCCTTGTGCTAACTGATACCACCGGAGTTAACAAGTTTCCTGTGACCAATCTGGGAAGGGAAAAATACCTAAGATTTGGTGTGAGTCAGTGACTGCATCGGCTCACAAGAGAGGTGGTAGGTCCTGATCCGAAAGTCAGAAAGGACTTAGTTTGGTAAGTATTGCATCCAAACTGCTCGCATACATTTTTTAATGACATGTTTGAGGCATGAGTACAGTGAAAAGTACACGCTCCAAAACCACTAGGGTCCAGGACACAGAGGGGGATCGGCAATCTTGATCCTGAAACTTGCAGAGCCACATAAGGTCACACTAGGTCAAGTGTGGCAACTTACCAGGCGACAGCGAGTTGTCGTCTACTATCGCCGACTATCTAGCACTCGCGAAAGGTGTATGCGTGAGAACTAAGCCGATTTCTGATCCAATCGAGGGTTGTATTGACCGAAACTTTATTCTGCAGTAAGTATAAGAACGTATACCCAACACCTCAGACTTTCTTGGTCTGGAAGCAATGATCAATTTGATCGATAGTGCAGTCTTGTGGCTTTGCTTTTCCTTAAAAGCTGTGGCAGCGAAATTCACCTCACAGCCGAAGCCGAGTTCGTACTTAATGCGATCTTTCACCCATGTTTACCACAAGAAGTGGCGTTCATCAGGACTTTCTGCCTTCGCTTTTTCTGTTTGACATAGTGACTGAGGTAGTTGTTGAGACGACCCTGATTTCATATGAGAACACTGCCACTGATATTTGCTCAAATATGAAATTATCTGACTTAGAATAGGCGGACGATATTGTGCTACTGAGTGAGGCACAGACGAACTGAAAATGACTTTTACTCAAAAGTTTATGGCCATGGTCCATGGCTCCAGGAAATTACGAGGTTGAATAGGTGGATACGCAAGATCACGTCCCATAAAACTTTGATGGATTTTTGGATACATTTTACAGCTGTTTGGAATTCCGCCTAATGTCATACGTACCCGATCGTTGCCAGTACGTGAAAGGAAATCCTTTCGCAGTCAGTTTTTTTTATTTTCTTTTAGGATCTGAATATGCCGCGTTTTCAATGGCTGTCATTTCAAAATTGGTGTAACAAATAACAGCAAACGTAAGAACTAACCAAAAACGCTCGTTTCTTCAGCCGTCTAGTCTCCGTTCGAGTGAGTGTTTTCGTGTTCCGTCCAGGATCAATCAATTCGTATTGCTCAAAACTCTGAACGGATTCCAGCCAGCTAATAAGAAAATTAATTTGTTCATGAATATGAGTTTTCAGAATAACAGAGGCAAGCTGAAAACTAAGAATATACTAAGATTCTTCGCACTAAAAAATAAAGGAAAATAAGGTAATAATTAGGAAAAATTAAAAACCGATCACCTCCGGAGCAGATTTTCAGAACGCCACAAAAAGCCCCGAAGTCTCAGTTTAGTCTAAAGCGTGACGGGGACTACTAGCCAAACAACTACTTCTAAAAGCTGACTAAGACTGAGCACAAAAAGGAATGTGACAACTATTAAACCCAACAGCTCTACAATGCGCGCATGCAATTACGATCAATGAAAGCTGCCTGTTCTTAAAAATCATTTCTGATTTCATGATGGAACATATTCAAGACTAACTATTCTGTGCACGAACCTAATGAACAGATAAGATTACTGTGACCTCAGTGTGCTTAAAAAGATGTAATTAGGGAAACAGACAAAATAACGGTGCACAATATTGAACATAACTTTAACTACAGCTATTCGAACTTTCCTCCGTTGTACCAGGTTCTGTTCGGTACAGCATGGAAGCAAACAAGTATGGATATACATACATATATATATACATACATATATATGTATTTATAAAATATGTAGCGCCAGGAGTGTTCATGGAAGCTGTCCGTCCACAGAAAAACCACAACTTTGATTCGTTGATAATTCTTTCTTAGTGGGGCTGAGCTAACCTTAGGTACGAGGGCAGAATGCCCCATAAAACACATATGTATGCATAGAAATTGTAAGTAGTGTGTGGATGAGTGAACGAAATTTGCGCGGGACTACACGACCGGCTTCGCCGTTATTGTCGCTCGTCAGGAATGTGTACGTGGTATTTTCTTGTCCAAACATCATTACACTTGTATACTCCGAATTGGTATGTGTCACCAGAATCTTATATATATATATATATATATATGTATATATATATATATATATACGTACATACATATATGTATCATATGTGGTCGTCGACGTCGTGCGTAAGTCACACGTAACAGGGATGTAATGCGCCCGCCTTTCGGTAAACTCTCTGCTACGCAAGAACTAACTCCTTTGAGATCACACTGTAAATATAAAATGCAATTAAATGAGAAGTGCCATCTATGCCAAACAATCTCGTAAGATGCGCCATGAACCCCGACACAGACCTTTCACTTGTCTGGAACACAAGCATGCCATAATAGTCGAATAAATTCGAAAAAGCCCATTGATGCACTTGTAAATCCTAAACATTTTTAGATGTCAAATCAAACTCGTGAGTTCTCCAACAATTGGATTGTGGGACGTTATCATCATAGCGCTAAGGGTTGAACAAAATTTCGGTCCAACTCAAAATCCATAAAGATAACCGGAATTTCACTTTCGACAAAGGGCATTGCTCGGCTGCTTCCAGGTATTACGGAGAGTGGTATCGCGCATTCTGTAGCCATTTCAAGAATTTTCAGTCCTACAACTCCGACAAATTTTAATTGCTAATCCCTCGTAGTTTTTCTTCACTGCAAATACTACGAGAAAATCGGAGTAGCCATCGGCTGATATATACGACTGAAAAACGGGATATTTGGACGAGAAAATGCAGCAAACCTGAAATCAGAAAAAGCCAGCAAATGCGGTTTTTCACACAGCCGAAAAAGGACTGCTACTCCAGATAAACACCGCCAAAGAGCAAATCATCAACAGCCTTATCGGTCAGCGTTAAACAACAAGGCAAGCCCTATGGACTGCTGCCTTTTCCACAGTTACAAGTTTCTATAAAAAGATTGGACATCCAAGAGGAACAGGGAGCGGACCTACACAGGTGCAAAAAGAAAAAATGTTGCTGTAGCCCACAAGGAACACAGTGTAACTTAACTTAATCATGGATGAGTTGATTGAAGATGCTTTAGGAGGTCTTCAGAATGCAAGAGTCGAACGGGGAAATGGAGGAAAACTGTATGATCTAGATTAAGCAAATGACGTTGTGTGCCTGTTGGAGTTCGCGGACCGTGCACAACGCACACTAGATAGACTCTCAAGGTCAGTTGCTCGGTTTGGCATGTGGTTTGCACCTTTAAAGTGCAAAGTGCCGTTACGGAACTGGACGACAGTAGTGCCGAACCTGATATTGGATGGATAGGAACTAACCAATGTGGACCGTTTCATTTGTCTTGGTGGCTGCGTGCCGAACGATGGTAGCTCGGCAGTAGAAGTAAATGCGCCTATATCCAAGGCTCGAGCAGCTTACGCTGGATTGAAGCACTTGTGGCTTCGGCCTGATATTTCACTGAAGTTGAAAGTTCGTGAGTACTGTGCCACAGTGCGCTCAATTCTGTTCTACGGCTGCGAGACATGAAGAATTTGTGTGGCAGATGTTCGTCGGTTGCAGGTTATCGGCCACCGATGTTTACGTGATATCGCTAGGACTGGATGGAGTGACCGGGTGAGTTATGTGGAGGTCAAAATTGTAGTCCTAGGTGCCATTTCCGAGAATACCTTATTTCAGCGAACGAAACCTAATGAACTGTACTGGTTGGGTCACGTGTTGAGTATAGCAAGAAGTCTGACTGTCACCTGAAGCGGTCACTACTTCCGTCTCTTCGGCTTCCTTAGCCCACCTGTTTTTACGGTCATTCTTAAGGCTTATCGTCAACTGACGCTGAAACTGTCGACGCATCTTATTCACTTCCTTGTAGTTAGGGAGCTGGAGTATTTGCTCCATTAAGCCCGTCGACCCCTGTGAGATCCAGTATCTTTGATGATCGGTAGTTCGAGGACCACATGCGAAATCTGCTGCATCGCCTGCTTGGTTTCATCCCACTGCTAGTCGGAGTTCTTAGCACCTCAGATAGTTCCTATTCGTAGCTGTTGCGAACAGCCGAATCAGAGAGAAGTTCGACGGCCAATCGGGTTTGTGGTCTGCGTCGATGGCCGTTCAGCTGAAGCAAAATCGCAGTAAAATTAAAACGCATGGTTCGAATCGACGCACGTGATCCAGTACGATCTACAGTTCTGGACAGAACCGCGCCAACGTTAGCTTGTTGCAATATGGTCGATCTACCTCACTATCTGTCGAGTTAGAGCGCCATGTTACCGTGCGGCGCGAACTGTGACGGAAATTCGTGCTAGGTTAGAATAAACGATTGTCTGCACAAAACTGGTGAAGTCTTTCCCCGTTATCTGTTCGCTCAGCAGGCAAGGTGTAGCGCTCACCTAAACAGGACTCCGATGCACTCAGTATTCCAACTTGTGCACTAAAATCACCTCTCACCACTACAATGTCAGAGCTCTTGCTCTTCCGAACAAGGTTGACGAGGTCATCGTAAGACTCACCTTTCTCCATGTCAGTGCTGCAGTCTGTTGAGGAGTATGCCGAGATGGTAAGTAAACTATGCTTAACACTACTATCCTTCCGGACGCCCACTGATCCTCGCAGTCTCACGGTGAACAAACGAAGGTTGACTGAGATCCAGTCTAAAAGGGCCACATCAGCCTTCTCACCTAAGACTAATCCTACACCGCATTGACTTACATATTGAGCTGCTTCGTGTCCTGAGGTGTGAAGGAAATATCTTGACGAGACAGTCGGCGCTGTTAGTTGAATTACTCTACTCTACTCTACTCAAATTCTGAATTCGTATTTCACTCACGCAGCAGACATCAATCGAATGTGAGTCCACCGTCAGAGCCAAACAGGCCTGTTGGATAGCCTGCATTAAAGTGTACACATTGAAGAAACCGAGATTCAGTGGCTGACGAGGCTTGAGAAGATGTGCGCTAACAGACTGAAAACCACTAGCTACACCATTTGGCAATGAACCGTTGCGAGTATCGGGCGTGTTATCAGTGGAGACACTATGGGTAGGCAGAATGAGCAGAGATTGGGTTGGAGACAGAGAAAACAGGTTGAATAGAAAGTTGAAAAGAGAGGGGACTCAGGGCAGTAGTATACTTATTGCTATTCACCCGCCTGCGGTCGGTGCGCGACGACAGAGGCAGTATGGAATTACTCGGACGTTTAACTGAAAAAGAAACGCTGGTGATGGCATTTATGCTGCTTTCGGCACGAGTAACCTGTCGAACCATATCGCGCAACATCTTTAGGAAAACGGCTATTTGAGTTTTCGAGGAAGCAAGAGCGCTGAAAATGACCGAATAACGATCTTCATCATATCAAAGTTGTTGCTTCACCGCAGAATACAGCGGCGTATTTCATGCCGACACCCATTGGAGGCTGAAATCCCCAAAGACAATATCATGGTCGTTACTGCTCCTGAATGTTTTTTTTCCGTGGTTACGACAAACATCGCACATTGTAATGCCCAGCTGGAGTTGTCATATGCAATGCCTGTTGAAAAAGGCAACTTTCAAATGCTGTTTATCCAAAAACCAGGACTTGCCTATCTGTCCGCATCAGCTGTCTTCACTGCTGCTGAGCTACACTGTCTCTAGTAGACCTTGGATTCAATAGAATCCTGTGTGGTGCATATATGGACACAGAGTTCGGCTGTCTCAGAGAGCTTGGAGTATGCCAATAAATGGAAGGTTTTCCTTCCTCGAGAAACCATAACGACAGCTTCTAGTACATTACTCAGCTTCGCGAAAAGTAATTGCTTGGCTCGATCAAGATTATAAAAGAACAACTAGGACTAGCTCAAAACATTACGTCTGAGTAACCTACGCACAGATGCAATGATCAGACAAGATTTCCTCAGACTTCCGGAAAATCTCGACATCCCATTCGATGGGAAGGAACGCTCGGATACTAATTGCCTGTTAAAACCAGTTTCAGCTATAATTTTAGCGTTTTCCCAGAACTTGCCTGCTGAAAACGAATCGTTAATCACGAAATTACGCCGCTACAGTCGAAAAGGTAACATTTATATTCGGGGAAGTAAAACAACTAATCTCTGATGGGATGACTGGGATGATTCATAAAAAGTATGAAACAGCTGTACAGTACTTCCATGGCTTCTTAATGGTCAGTTCACCGATGATATCACGTGGTGAATTATTTCATGAAAATCTTCATTTTTCCTTGGCGAGTTCAATTGCTCGTAATCACTGGCGGTAATCACAAAAGGAGGATGGTAGCAAACCATAGCCAAATCATTAATAAACTTATGAATCTGGACGCTTTTCTATTGCAAAAAATAAGTTACAGGATTGAGAAATACCCGACTATGACAAATGGACTTCGCTGAATCCCAGAAGTAGTTGCCAGCAGATACCAATTGGAGGCTCTTTTTTCAGGCCTGTGAACGGTTTTCTCAGTTTCGACGTGTTTCTCTTCGACAAATGCATGGGATTCTTGATAGGGGTAGTACCTCTGAGTTGGCGGTCTAGCTTCCCTTCATGGGTTAACTTCCATTTCCTAGGTCTTCATCAGATATTCAGCTTCCACCTGTGTCTCCAAGAAGCATGGGTCAGCGGTCTCACTCCAACAAACTGCTCGAAGGGGTGACCGTGGTCCAAAAACCTCGGTGAGACGGTGTTCAGTGTGCGAAGACTGTTACCCCTGAATAGATTGGTGGGAGTTAATATACAGTTCAGTGACTGGAATAGAAATTTGTCACACCGAAAGGTCTACGTAGATGTCTCGGCAACAATGACGATGAAGTTTAGAGTGGCACAGAACCGCATAAGGTGACACTAGGTCAAATGTGGTAACCAGCCGAAGACGGCGAATTGCCGTCTACCACCGAGGTGACCGGAAGATTTGGCATTCCAAACTCTGACGGACACTTAATCCGCCTGACCACCCCGGTCTATACTACGATGTCCCCGAGAAGATGCGTGCCTTGCGCTCCTCTAGTGGCATCTATGTCAAGAATGGGAACTGGACCCCTCCATCTCCGAAAGACCTTCATGTGGAACCTGAGAACTTTTCCAAACGTCGAAAGTTAGGCCGTGATTGAACGCCCGCTGCATGACCATCAGCGGATATTATTCGTTTATCCGAAGTCAAACTAGGCAATACTAGCAGTCATGACATCAAAATTCCCTCTTCAGATAACCGCTGTCGGTTCCATCACAGTGGCCCAGAAACCCCAGGTTAACAAGGAACAGAAGTAGCCAAAAGTCACCCCGCCAATTCTGCTCTGTTTTCCTGGCAACCGATATCATCAAGAATCTCCGTGGCGTACTTCAAGAGCCAATCATTAACCATACCGTAGTTGAGATCTACGCTCTAACTCTCCAGTCTGACAGTAGTGTGAAGGACGATTTCTACAACAGTCTCCAAATAGTAATGAAACGCGCCCTTAAAAGGGATATGGTTATTGCAGTAGGGGACTGAAAATCTCGGACAAGCGTGCAAGAAGTCCCGGTAGGTTACATTTGCGGAAAGTTCGTACTGGGTCAGTGCTGTAAAAATAACGACAGGTCTGTCAAATTCTCTGATTTCAACGGGTTGTACACAACCAACATAACTTTTCAAAACCCGGAAAGACTTCTTCTGATATGGGACAACAGCTCGCTAAACGGACAGTGAGTTAGTACAATCACGGCGGACTCTGTTAATAAAGGACCGCAGCTCCTATCGCGGTGCTGAGGCAGGTAACAAGGGCGGTTTAGATCACCTGCTAGTGCGCGCAAAGTTTCGCCTTCAGCTGGCGACCCGTATAAAGGCAACTCCTCTGAACCATTTTGGTGCCGAACCTACTAAATTCCAGATGACAGATGCTTTAGTGGTGGAGAGTGAACGGGGATTATCAACGATACAGCGGATTTGGTTGATTTGCTGTGGGTTAAATTAAAATTGGCAATACAACAAGGCGTAATGGCCAAGTTGGAAACTATAAAACGGCTCATAGACTGAATATTTAAAGATACTACCCGTCGTTCTGCCGCGGCTGAAGGCCGCTTATTTGGCCATCCGAAATACCACCCAGTTAGATGCGAGAAAACCTGGTTCCCAACGGACGATATGCTTGACAGGGAAAAAGAGGAATAAGATGGAAATCCCAGTCAGTGCGTCACTTCAGAAACTTCTTTCGCCTGAGGCAATCAGCCTCCGGCAAGAGGACGTCTATTTGGCCCGTCGCGTAATTCTTCCGGGGTACTTATCCCTTATACGACCGGTAAAGCAAGTAGATGAGTAGAACACTTCAAGCAGCCCGTTAATTGTATATTAGGCGGATCGATAGATAGTTTCGACTTCGACTCCTTCTTATAACTGTAAGCCTCCGCCAATGCGATTCATTGTTTGAAGTCTGTGAAGGCCTCAGATGAAAACCGAAACTTGGCGGAAATCTACAAGACATGCTCTCCAGTAGGATTTTCATACCTAATTTCGGCTGATTTGGGAAACCATAGATATCAGTCCTATCGGAATACCTCGCTTTGTTGTTTTCTCCAAAACAGTGTGAAGAGATTACAGAGGCATCAGTCTGTTAGATGTGGCCACAAACGCTTCCGCCTAGCTCGTGCTGAACTTTTTCGATGCATCGAAACGTAGAGGCGCTCGCGACAACTAGGAACGCTTCTTTCCGGGCAATGACACGCCTGGCTTCGACTTTAAGACTGCACCCAGTTCAATAAATCGCGACGTAATGTGGGAAATAATGCTTACATACAGTAATCTATCCAGAATAGCCAGTCTGACAAGATCGTATTATGCTAAAATGAAAGCCAGTGTTCGAGTTTAAGACGGAGAGTTTTATTCATCGGAACTAAAGTCTAGAATACGACAACGGTGTCTGCTATCTCCAGTGCTGTCTAACCTTCGCTGTCGCTTGGGTTGTCCAAAATGAAATGGATAGTTTGCACAGTTCAAGCTCCTACAAACGGGTATATTACAGACTTCCTCATCAACATCATCATCACCATCATCATCATCATCAGCATCATCATCATCATCACCATCATCATCATCATCATCAAAATCACCGTTCAACGTTAAACAGCAAGCCAAGCCTCAGTGACCACTGCCTTTTCCCCAGAGTTACACGTCTCTATAAAAACGGTGAATATCCGAAGAGAACAGGGATTGGACATACATAGGCGGGAAAGGATAAGGATGCCGCTGTAGCCCAAACACGGAACACAATCTAATTGTAAAATCATACATTTTCAATCATTCTGATTCGATAGCAAATGACAACACGATCACCTATTCATGGTTCACTGCCATATCCTTCTATGTCTCCAGCCAGCTAGTTGACGAGTCTTTCGGACCCCAACCACGAAGGCGAGACACCTACTTTACCTAAGTTCACTGTACTTTTCCTCATCCTGCGTTGCCACGTCATATGTTGTCCTCCAAGTGGCTTCTTCCATTCCATAGGGAGAACAAAATAGAGCACGGTATGGTAGACGAGTGTTCACCATACGGAACAAGTGACCCTACCAGCGTAGTCTACCAAGTTTCATACGATGGAACAAGGTGTTCTGAGAGCCGACGCCCAGTACTAGAATCCTGACCTCTACACTGCTCACTCGGTCACTCCATCCAATCCTAGCCATACTACGTAGACATCGATGGCTGAAAACCTTTAGCCGACGAACATCACCAACACCCATTCTTCATGTCTCGCAACCGTACAACAGAACTGAGCGCACTGCGGCACTTTACACACAACCATTCAACTTCAGCGAAATATGAAGTTGAATGATCGTGTGCACCGTGCCGCAGTGCACTCAGTTCTGTTGTACGGTTGCGAGACATGAAGAATGGGTGTTGGTGATGTTCGTCACACTACAGGCTTCCACCACTCGAAAGATATAAAGATACTCAAAGAGGATTCGACTGCTTTAATAAGGTGCTTTCAAAACGGCTAAGGAGTGAATATAAAAAATTGTTCATAAGTTCAATATCACAAAACGCAAACAGCTCCTTACACGAGATAATCATGCAAATCGAGACATACAACTAAACGGCTAGGGAGTGGAAGCTATTGGATACTAAATACTTTGGATTTACCATCCTACGAAACGGACAGGCCGGTTAAAAAAACACCTTATCTGAGCGTATGAAACCTAGTAGACTACGCTAGTTGGGTCACGTATTGCGTATGGCGAACACTGGTCTGCAGCGTGTCCTATTTTATGCCTCTCCTAAGGGGTGGAAGAAGCCATCTAGAGGTCAACAGATGACGTGGCAAGGTGGAATGAGAAAATGTACAGCGAACTTAAGTAAAGTAATTGTCTCACGTCTTCGTGGTTGGGGTCCGAAAGACTCGTCAACCAGCTGACTGGAGACATTGAAGGATATGACAGTGAACCATGAACAGGCGATCGTGTTGTCATTTGCTATCGAATCAGAGTGATTGAAAATGTACGATTGTATAGTTAGACTGTTCAATTTGTTAGCATCAATTTGCAGCATTCTTATCCTTTCCCGCCTATGTATGTCCAGTCCCTATTCTTTTTGGATATTCACTCTTTTTATATGAACATGTAACCTTGGGGAAAAGGCAATGTTTGGTGAGGCTTGGCTTGCTATTTAACGTTGAACGATGATGATGAATCCTTGTTCGTTTCCTTAACGTCTGCACATTGATTCTTCATAGTTCAAGTGGACCTCTCCTCCATAATTAGCTTCTTTGTTAGGCATTTGTTTGCACGATCGAGTCGTTGGACAGACGTGATCGGCTGTCACCTGCCGTCTGACATATTCCAGTAGAGTTTTTGTGCCAGAATGACCAAATCTGAAGTTCGTAAATTTTTTACCGTTGAGTTAATTGCTTATTAGTACATGTAGGCTTCAGATATCTCGTCTTTTGGATTATGCGGGGTATCGATTCCGTACGCACCATTCAATCATGGACGACAGTCAGTAACATAGCCTATGCCGCTGAAGAAGCCATCCGAACGTAGAAACGCCTGCTGCTTGGAAGCACTTCAAACTCACCACTGACCAACGATTGATCGCCTTCATATATGGAAATTAGCTTAACGATGAAGCCATCACCATACGGCTTTGATGAGTCTATAAACCCGTAAAACAAAGTAGAGACGCAGACGTCTTCATGAGATGTTGTGATGTCGTTGTTTCTTGGGTGGCCCTGAGACAACTGCACAAAACTTTGTCATTAAGGAATCACGCGCGTGGATCATTTTGTCTGATCTTAAAGCCTATCGTTTTCCCTTGGGGATAAACAAAATTGACCGTCAATTGTGAGACCTGTTAAGGAATATGGCTGAATTCCCAGCGTGCCTCTACGGACCACCTGATTAAAACGAAACGGAAGCTCAAAAAGTCCATCCCAGTCCTCGACCAATAAACGGTATTCAGTGACAGCCGGTGACGAATAACTAAAGTTCCACTTGTTTTTGTGTACCCGGACTTGAGCAGACAAACCATAATTAAATGTTTTTACCGGCTGCTTCCTATATTTAGGACTTCAGGGTTCAAATCGGTTTAGTTTGGAAAACCATTAACTTTGCGCCAACGTGCATCCCCATCATCGCTCGGCGTCAAACAGCAAAGCAAGCCACATTGACCTCTACCCTTTCTCCAAGGGTTCATATGCCTATAAAAAGAGTGAATATCCAAGGGGAACAGAGAGTGGATCTACACAGGTGGAAAACGATAAGACGCTGTAGCCAACACATGGAACACAGTCAAACTGTACAAACGCACGTGTTTTTAATCATTCTGATTCGACAGAAAATGACAACACGATGGCCATTGTTCAAGGTTCATTGCTATATCCTTCAGTGTCTCCGGCCAGCTACTTGACAGGTCTTTCGGACGTGAGACACCTACTCCACCTAACTTCGCTGCATATTTTCTCATTCCACGTTGTCACGACGTTCCATTCCTTGGAAGTAATCCAAAATATTGAACGGTATGGTGGACCAGTGTTCGTTATACGCCCCAACGTGCTCCGTTTTTGGTCGGTACCTCACAGTAAAACCTGTTCAAACAGAGAAAACAACGGGAAATGAAAGATCGACTGAAAATAGTAGATCTAATAATTATAGAGAGGAGGAATGGTTTTGAATGCAAGGATGCCAATGGCTGCGGCATTGAACCATATCAGCTACTGTCTCCACCCATTGCTTCGGGGGACCTCGTAGACCCCAACCCCAGAAGCCTTACTGCACTGACAGGAGCCAGTCCACTGGGTGAAGCCTCTATGCTTTTTACTCGTCATCGACTTCGAGGTAAATAATACTGGGCAGAGTTTTATCGTCTGTCTGTCGAAGTTAGACGTTCAGTTCGTAAAAAGGGAGTTGTTTCGAGTCGAACAACGCCATTGCAACCACGCGTGACAACGCAGATTGGGTCAACACCGACAACTGAATCTAATGCATGAAGTTTTGGAACACCTGATATTTAGCCCGCCGCCAATTAATGTCTCGACACGAATGAAAAAAAGACTGCAATCTTGGAACACCCACTCGGCAGCAAAACCGTGTTTATCCCTATTGCCCGAGAAACTGAGTTGCATTTTCTCCTTTTCCGCAAAATGCCGCACACTAGGCTCACAAAGACAGAGCGGGAAAATGGCACCTTTATACCTTTGTTTTTCCCCTTTTCAGTAAGCTGAATAGAGGCTGGATAATGGATCTCACTCGTTTTCTCGCCCCTCTCGAATCTAGTTGCAGACCACACACCACTGGTATAATATGATATCCACATCAAACGCAACGCTAAGACGAGCCAAACTGTAACTAAAAAATAAGTACACAGCAGACAGAATCTCGCAGATTAGAACTCGCGTGAGAAAATGCCATCTTTTGACCACTTAATATTGATATCGTGGAAATTCAACAGTGCATAAAAGTCGAAATTAAATCATGTTCAGATGTTTCAACATCACATAAGGAACGCATTGAAATAGGGTATTTTGGCTTACGATTTCGATGCTTCGTTGTGTTTTCCAGACATGCCGGTCTCCGTCGAACTTTCAGCCTCAGTCTTCTTCTTCGACCGAAAGAATGAGAAAAACGACATGTGATGTTTCGACGGAGCTGATTCATAGTAAGGCACTTGAAGCAAATGCCGTTGAGTTCGGATTCTGCAGAGCAAAAGTGGACAAGCCCTGAGAAGCTGAACGCATCGCCAAGATTGGTAATGACGAATCTGAAATCGGGAGGATAAAAGTGCAGCATCGATTTGTCAATGACATCGAGGATGGCCTTCGTTTCTGCAGGGCACAGAGGTAACCGAGGATCACTACCTATGAACCCAATGATCAATTATAAATAATCAACTAACGTCATAAAAATATGTAGGCAGATATACGGCAAGATCTGTCACCATCTTCGCCATCGTTCAGCGTTAAATAGCAAGCCAAGCCTCACCAAACATTGCCTTTTCCCCAAGGTTACATGTTCATATAAAAAGAGTGAATATCCAAAAAGAATAGGGACTGGACATACATAGGCGGGAAAGGATAAGAATGCTGCAAATTGATGCTAACAAATTGAACAGTCTAACTATACAATCGTACATTTTCAATCACTCTGATTCGATAGCAAATGACAACACGATCGCCTGTTCATGGTTCACTGCCATATCCTTCAATGTCTCCAGTCAGCTGG
>LUCM01003834.1:0-21539 GCA_008360955.1 Fasciolopsis buskii
CATGGAGGCACGCAAGCCGTCACACCACGTCAAGGTGTAGTCTCGTTGTGACATTATTTCTCAACAAGCGGTGTCATAGTGCAGACCTATCAACAGAATCAAAGACTGCGACACGAAGACCATAGGCTTTTGGAAAATAAATTGTTAGCCAAAAGCCGCCAGAGGGTAATTGTCGACCGATGAATCCACGACCATCTTGAAACCTTCAATTTTACCCATGAGTTTACCCTTTACGCGTGTTGTTCAATCTGCGAAGAATAACAGACACAAACAGCTTTGCCCCTACTGGTAGTGGGCTGTAGGGTTAGCGCAGTCCATGCGCAACCCCTTTTTGGAGATGAGAGCAACAATTGACTCCCACAACGAGGAGGGGAACGTCTTGGAGTATAAAAACCTTTGAGAATAAATCCTGAAGTTCTCTGACCAGTTTCATCATTCCATCTGTAAATGGAGCTTGGGAAAGCCCATTGATGCCCTGTTGTTCATGATATTCTAATGCCTAGATTTTGTTGAAGATCTTTGCTTCAATTGGTGTGTCTGTTGCAGCAGGCCACCGGCCGCTCGCCGGAATAGTTGCGGGAGTGTCTGACGCTGACAGCCAGCCAGATCGTGCCAAAAAGTGCTTCGCCATGCGTATACGACTGTGCTGTTGGTTGTAGATAGACAGATTGTCAGCTTGACAGATCGTTTCGCCCCGTTGGTTTTTGGAAAGTAGAACAGTGCTCTAACAGCCGTCGGAGGGTGAAGGTTCGATCGATGCATCTCCACGATCAGCGTGAAACCCAACGTGCCACTCACGAGTTTACCCCTCATGCGTATGGTTCAATTTGCGAAGTATGACAGACGAAACAGTTTGATGGTGTTGGGAAAAGGCTAACACCCCATGGTTAGCGCAGTCATTGAGCAATCACTTTTTGAAGATCGATCGACTCTCGCCAGGAGGGGACTTTCTCGAAGTACCACATCTTTCAGATGTGCAAGTCTTAACAGCTTCCTATCCGAGTTCGCACGTCACCGCATTCACATGTGTACTGCTGTTAACATTGGCAGGCTGTGTATCAATGCAGTTACTGGATCTTGCTGTGGAATGAATCTCCACGTTCTAGTCGGCTGAATTTCTACTTCCTAGAGACATGGACAATGCAGTCGATAGTTTTTGATAAACTTCCCTCCGTGGCTGAGTTGCTGCGGTCGGAGTGAACATTCAACTTTGACTGCAGCCAATCAGCCTTGGACCGGATGAAGGCAGTCAGTCACCCATGTGGCTTGATCATCACTTGACTGAACTGAACTATTGCTCTAAAAGCATGCGTACCTTCTTTGGCCTACAGGTAAAATGGGATGGATGTGTTTGTCATCCATATCCACGTAGGCAGTCCCATATACGTCTAACAGAATCGATGCAGTCAATTTTTAATCTACTTCTCAAATTCAGTCAAGAACGGAGCTTGTCAAATACATTCATAAACGGCATTGTCAGTGTGTCGGTGAGAAGGACGGTCAGCCAACCGGAGCATAGGCAGCCATCGCACAGGTGCGAAGCAAACTACACTGATGCGTCTCATGTTTGCATTCGTAGCAGCATGAATAGGAGTGCAATCACGCACCGATTGTGATCATACTGTATCAGAAAGGGCACATCCGCGATCAGCCGAAAGCCGTGTTACGGAACGCACGAGCAATCGTTCACGAACGAGTGTTCTTTGTCATCAGACTTATGGGTGGTAATTAATTCTTGTATAGTTGGATATGAAGAAACTACTTGTAGTTCACAATGGCACCGCGACTGACAGAAACAGAAGGACAACCGAGACCGCTAAATGTACGAAACCAGGATAAACAGAACGCGACGTAATAACACTAAGTCTGCAGCGATTCATAATGCAAAGCAACATTCTTTGGAACACGGAAACTGTATTACGACAGCAATGCAAGTGAACAAATTTTTTACAGCTATCTAATTAGAATGTGGTGCGAAAGATTCATCTGTAGTAAACCAATGTTATTTGGGTCGCAGTGCCCGTACTAAGTTCTCAACCTAAACATTCGAGCGTCCGTAAAGCACACTCATTCATCAGTTACCTCGGCTCACTTTCTCACGCCCACAGCTTTAAGGTTCAGCACAAAAGTCTGCTAATTTGGGTAACAAATATGTTAGGATTCAGGATTGGGACACGAAGCTGTACATATTTGGCAAAATATCCGTCTCTCGCGGCCAGCTATAGTACAGCCGTCTTTGTCAATATGACCTTTCAATACCCTTCTCTTAGTTACCCTTAGCGTTCCTCTCCAGTTTACACGTGAAGGTCGGGAACCAAATGAGGATCACAGGAGCTGAATCAAGTGAACTGATGTCTACTGTAGATCGGGCACAACTCTGCATATAGTCCTCAGTTGACCCTAAGATGTGGCAAACGAGAAGCTGGGATCGGAAAACAAACAATTTCACAGACGAAAATGAACTTACATGATGCTTGAATTTCTGTGCGACTTCAAGAAGTGAAGAGTCTCGAGTTGCGATGTAGTGATAGACTTCATCAATGGTCCAGTGAGATGGATTTGGTAGGGGACATGGACCCAAATCTAAAGAAATAAAGAAGATAATTGCACTAGTTATCCTCCCCGTGACGGTGGTTCACTTTCAAGTTGTCAGACGACACTGACTTGGATTATCCGCACTGAAGACCGGCTTCCAGCAACGTAACAGTTGGAAGCTAACTTCTTTTTGATTACTGGTCTCTTTGGGTTAATGGATCTTCTAAAGCGCACTCACACGCACACATCCTAAAACTTCTCATTCTGAGCTGCTCCGATCATGATAAGCTACAAAACCGACGAAGGCCGTAGTCGCTTTCATGCTACAGTCACATCCCCGGCTACAGTTCACGCTATGTTTACTAGTGAAAAACTGTTCGTTGCTTACACAAGAATGTAAATTATTCATCTGTTAAAATCCAACATCTCACTCATTTTGCCACAAACACTGTCTTGGTCCATATCCAAAACAGCAAACACGGATCATTTCAAATCATGAGTTAATTCAATTTATGTTCACCAAAAAGAGATCTCGCCAGCTGGTTCATTCTAGATTTTGGCTAGTCGGTTAGTCCACTTTGAAACGAGTCACCTTTTAGTTTCATACTGTCAGGAAAAGTACGAGGAACTACAACCATCAGAGCTCATTTGGCTCCTTGTACGCTGTGGCGTGTCAGTACTGCCGTTATCACCAGCAACAGATTATTACAGGTGATCTCAACTATCTCTACCTACTGAACACTGACTATACATTTATATGTCTCACCAGAATCTAATGTGTGGCAGAATGCCACCAGATTAGATATAGATTATCAGTGACAATAGTAGTTCCTAAGGTTGGCTCAACCCAACTGACAAAGAATTAACGAATCCCAGATGTGATTCTTACGTGGACTATTCAACGGAGAGTTTGAATGGACACTCCCGATGCCACAAATTAGATTCCGGTGACCTAATTCGGAAGATTTTTGGACAAGTGACAATTACCACGAAACCGGTTGTGCCCCTCCGGGGAAATTGCATTCACTCATCCAGACACTACTGTCAATTTATATATATATATATATATATATATATATATATATATATATATATATATATATATATATAAGAGATTCCTATGATTACTGAACAGGATCCTTGGATTACGCACATTAGGATATGAGGACTGGACAGGTAAATTTGAAAACAGAATTAGCCGAAACATGACAACCACTAGATAAAGAGACTCGGGAATCCGATCACTGGATAACCGAGGTGCAAAACATCACACTCAAACACGAATTAGATCTGCAGTGTTCAGACAACCAATATATAGTGTAGTTGGCACGTGGATATTCCAGATCATCATGTTTCGCCATCGTCATTGTTCACTACGCTTGATCGAAGTGGAAAATAGTTGGAAACAAAGGTTGAGAACGCACGATGTCGTATTATTAATAACTTATTTGGGAAGACTTATCAAAGCCTACAAAACCCAACGTGTTAAGTAAGGGTATTGGACATCCTATTGCATTGACCTTCTAGGCAAGGGCATTTTGCTGCGATGGATGCGTGATAACAAAGAGTGGTCTGGTGAAGCAAACACATGGGAGGAGGGTAATACGACTACTGAATGTTCTCTCAGGGGATATAGCACGCTCCGAAGTAAATCTCTAATCACTGGAATGGCTGAAAAGCCTACGGTTTTTCACATTTGGCTTTATGGAAAACTGCAAGGAGACATGTAAATATGCGATCAAGAAGAGATATATGGACAAAAAACTTACCGAGTGATGATGGAGATACTGTTGAAGAGGAAACGTGCGGGGCCAGACTTTGGGAATCCAAATAGTCATCCGAAACGTGAGCACTGGAATAGGTTTCACTTAGCTTGGAGCTAGGGTATTCCAGCTTTGTCGACCCATACCAATTGGAAATGGAGGTTGGTGGATCGCCAGTTTCGACTGTAGCGACCTGTGGCGTGACCACATTCTCATCGCAGTCTTGTTCCCGTTGCATCAACCCACCCAAATCCGGACGGGACGTGGGAACAAGGGATTCTGATTTTAGGGGACAGGATGTGGGCTCCAAATGACCGTGGAGATGATATTCATCTGCATAAGTATGAGTGGGTCCCATGGATATATGTGAGTCCATATCACGGATACCCATAGAAAGCCCACGGCGATCTGAGACTAGATGTGATAGATGCTGATTCTGATGAGAATGAAAAGAATGCTCGGTGGTATCTACCGTCAGCGGACCGGGTTTTACTGTCAACTTTCGGTCCACGGGACCAGTTAATCGTTCGTCAGACTTCCAATCAGATAAGGGCTTTGAAGCAGAATCCGGATGATCACTTCGTAGAGGGCAAAGCAAATAAACAAGGATAATAAACGAAGCAAACGCAATGGATAGTGGCTGGTAGCAGGTTGTTGTCACCCATATTATTACCACATCTGAACTGATGAGAACTTATGTGGTTCTATGCTACTCCAACCAAGTCATAAGGAGTTACCCTCTACTGACAGGATATAAGTACAACTACACAATACGGCGATCAAATAGATCAGATACGACAAAACTCAAATCGAGGAAGAGAGATCGTGGGCCTAATAAATGTGTGGTCGGTATCCGTTGCACGGTGTTCTTTGGGACTCATCATCTCGCGCTGGAACTTCCTTTACATGTTCAATGGGGTCACAGGTACAGGTTCTGGTTAATCAAATACCAGTGAAGGTTCTGAGCAACACCAGGAGACACGAGTTATCTATGTACTGAACTTTTCGCAGAACACTACTGGATACCATCACGTTAGCTTAAACTCGTTTGTCTATTATTATCCGTCGACACAGGCGCCTCCATAAGATCCAAAATTACCGATTCTCGGCCCCAATTTTCGGAATCAGAATCAACAGGCGACCATATCTTTAGACAAAAGTCGAGCAACATCCTTCGGTTTTGCACTCCTAGTTGGTATAATCGGAGTTTAGCTCATATGTTATAGCTTGGATACGAACCTCTAATCCAGTGCCAAAAATTTCACCGTCATTCTAATGTGGGCTTTAGGTTTATTCAAAATGAACTCGATCGACTTTGGGGAAAAACAACGTCTTCGAAGCTTCAAAGTTTACCTGACGAGTCTAAGTGTTGGTCATCACGAACGACAGCCATGAGCAGCGCAAGGCGGTTGGCTTCAGCCAAGTCATCGGTTGCTTTAGATATAATGACGCCCACTCTTTGCCTCGCACAAATGGATCGGTGAGAAAATGTCCCCATATGCTGTTCCAGCAAGCTGGATCTCCAGGGAGTGTCAAAAAATCCCTACACGCAAAGATGAAACGTCATATATAGCACTCCAAACGTGTGTCACTTTATATTGGTTCCATCGCAATCTGTTTGGGATAACGCATGGACTGATTTGCGTCCAATATGAAGTTGCCAACGCCATATACAGCGAGTCCCTACAGGATACCTATGTCATTGTGTGCATAAGCGAAATCTGTGGGACGAAAATAGAAAAAAACATTCAACGAGAACAAGTGCGATAGAGCTGCTAACAAAGTTCGACTGTTAGACTATGAAATTTTCCAAGCGCTGACTAAACCTGATTCTGAGTACTTCACATTTGAAGGTATGACATGGTGGACAAATGATGACAGAGAAGAGGCATAAAAGGCTTGACCTCTCAACTGTGGATAGCGGGGTACCTGCTTCTAGCTGGTTGGGACCTCAATGACGACCATCACGTGCGGATCAGACTGTGAGTTGTCAGCGTGCGAAAAAGCTTAACCGGAGGGGACCCTGCCTAATGTTGTTTTTGTACACCTAGATCCATATCCCTCACTTGGCGGGAAAAATCATTCACCTCTGATTTATATTTGTCATGGTTTAGATGGCACCTTCTGCGGCCTACAACCTGTAAAGAAACTAGTAACACTACGGTACTTATCAGAACGCTGCGAAAATGAAGGCATCATCCGTTGAGTACCTGTTTCATTCTTACCACGAATCGCCTTCATGCACGATAAGTTACACAAAAGCAAGGTGATTTAGGAAGTGTTGAGATTCTGAGGTTCCCATTAAGGCATCCACGATCCCCCTATGGGATTCGAAATGAAGCAATTGATATGCTTTCCCGGAACAGTTTTGTCTCTTATTGTCACTGATCTTTTATTTCCCTTATTAGCGAAAACCGTACATTATTTTCAGGAGAGTGGTCGCGACCAGCAAAGAGCTGTCCCACGAGTAAGTTAATCAGCGGCAAGAGGAATGCAACCCGCAGTCTTCAGGTTGAAATGCCTTGACGCGGACCGCGTGCTAGACTCCTTCTGCATATCGACTGACAATACCTAAACAATGTATTGCTATCCAGGCATGATATGTATGCCGAACTTTGTCCGTTCTGAAAATCGACCGTACCCGGTTGACGAATTTAGAGCTGCCGTCAAATAGCCCGGGGCATTCGCAGAACAGAAGCATCATTTCACCAAATATACATTTGGCAAATTATTTAAAGTCATTCAGTCATTTGAAACAATCGGTGTCTTTTGTCTCTAGAAGCAGGTATCTGTTTACATGGACTGACCAACACACTCAATTGGATTCTGATTTTGCTCGCGCAGATGTTCTTCCGTTCATGGTTATTGGCCTTTTAGCTAAGCTGTTTTTGTATTCACCTTATCCTCCATCCAAATAGCGGTGCTGCTTTCAGATCTGCCAAGTTCTGAAAACTCCTTGATGATAAGTGGCAATTAGCCGAACGCCTCCATGTAAACCACGCGGCAATCGTCAGGTAGGGATTAAACGGGACTGTGTATAAAGACATCATGTTGGCACTAAAATCTTAGTTAGAAACATTTAAATGAGAATTTGTGCTCCTAGATACCTCGCATTCAGTTCGCTCACTGCTATGCAGTGTGACCATTCACAAATTGATTTCTGCTGCAAGTCCAATAACCAAACATCTGTTTCCTCTTGAGTATCCAACCGCAGGGATTGTTATGCTTAACAGCACAATGCGGCCATCAAAATAGGACCCCTTGGCAGATGAGATGGAGCTTCCAAGATCAAATCCGCAATTAAATCTCATCCGCCGTTCTAACAGCAAAGGAGAAATTTTCTCTTGGAACCATTTCGCCCCCAAACCGTTTGGGTGAGTTGGCCTGCATAAATATCACCACAACATTTTCCCGGTTTTTTTCGCGTGATATGTTGACTCAGGTTAAAAATGAAACCTACCCATATGCTCAAAATTCCACTTCAAATTGGAAAGTTTAGCAAATGTTGAAATTACAAAGCCGATTAAGTAAATATACTCTTCGAAATCATAAAGTCAGAAGAATAAGAAATTCCTTTAGGATTATCGTTCTAACAATCCAGTCGACTACGGAGAACGTAGTAAATCTACCTTCTGTCCACAGCCGATTCCGTTTTTTTCATATTCTCACTGCACCTGCTTCTCTAGCCCGCCTCATTCATCGGCACTGTGTTGGGTTTCCCAGCTGGGCCGATGTTATGGTCGACAACCATTCCAAGGTTTTTGGAGCCGCAGATTTCATTTCTGCTACTAACTTTCCAAAAGAATCTATCCTTTTTTCAATATTTCGAAACTGACGTTATTTTAAATATTGCGCGGTTGAATATTTTTATATGTCCGCGAAAAGATTCATAAAAGCCCGTTCTGTGATTGGCTAGTCCACACATCGATCAAGTCCACCCAACAAAACCATATAAACGATAGAGCACACTTGAATTCGGACTTGTGTTGGTGGGTCACCAATAAACGCGCGGCAGTACTCTGTGTTCGTCTTCTCTCTTCCGCTAGCGGGCTGGGCTAGCTGTTTGTATTTCGCGCCGCTTATTGTTCCGTGTGGCTGCTCATTCAAGGGAGCAGCAGATCTGTCCCATTCGTTGTGCGACTACGGGCCTTGAGTCTTGAGCCCGAACTTTTTGTCTCCAACCTCTGTGTGTGTGTTCGTGTCCTACTAGACTAAAGGCTGTGCTCCTGGGATATCGTGCACTGCGAGTACTCATACTTCAGTGTGTGCATAGACCAACCAAACTCGGCAACACAACAGCCGAGCAACACACAACACCGAAGCACAAGTCGTCAAAATCAGACGTCACATAATATCACAATAACACTGGCGCGATCGGGCGCCGTGGCGCAGAGACAAATCAGACAAGGCATTGGGACGCCTCACACAGTGAGAGGAGATGCGTATCCCCGGGATGCACAACAGCACAAAGCCTGCGGCCTGTTGGGACATTTACACAAAGTGAAGCCGCTGATATAATGATTCGGGCTTGACTTTTCAAGCCCTGTAGTCGCACAACGAAATGGGAAGGATGGGCAGTCACACAGAAACAGCGTGGAATTCGAATGGCTAGTCCAATGCGCTAGTGACAGGGAAAACAACTAATCACAGGGCGGGGATTTGTGAATCCTTTTGCAGCTATATAAAAATTTTCAACCGCGCAATATTTAAAATAGAGTCAACTTCAAAATATCTCGAAAAAATAGGTCCTTGTAGAAAAATAGTGACTGGATTAAAATCTGCTGGATTGGTCGCCATCTATAACATACTGGCGGGAGACTAACACTTATTAATAATCAGCCTACTTCTTATATTCAGTTATCAATCAGTCGAGTTGAGAAAATGTATATGAAGTTGGTGGAATACTTACCCGACAAACTTGAATTTCTTCTTCAGTCCGCTAGTTGTCGAATCGGCCAGTTCGGCAGACGAGCGTTCACGATGTTTCTTCTCCGGTTTAGATTTCTTTTTTGGTTTGGCTCGCGGCTCAGTGCTGACTACTTGCCACGATTTCAACTCCGGGTGATTAGCAACCAGTTCGTTCGCATTCACCCCTGAGGCAAGTGTGGGTGGTGATTTGGCTTGCAGGCGAACTACACAGTCCGATGAACTGCTAGTTCGACGACCGCGGCTCACTGACGAGGTGTTTGTAGTAGTATTGTTAGAGGACAATTCGTGTCCACTGTGTACGGGCACCGAGGTGTAACTGCTCGTTACAGTGACCGCAGCTTCAATAGAAGGTGGAGATGGATCGGAAGAAGATGAACCCGTGGTCGCATTGAGCAACGAGCCTCCGTCAACATACTCATCATCATCATCCATGACGACTGGATGTATGATCGGAGGTGGTGGAGAACCCAGAGAACGCATGGATGAATCGGCAGATTCAGTTTGTGGATGAGAAGTGTCCGAGCTTAGTTTGTTATTTAGCAACGGTCCATCTGATGTCCAATTGGTTTGGATAGTCAGAGCCAACGGGCGGCTTAAGCTACCACAAACAGGGGTGGATTTTAAACTTCTCGCACGAGGAGTGCCCAGGAGGGCATGCGGTTTACGACGTCGTTTTCGTGACGATCCTGGTACGCGACGTGATCGTGGTCGGGGCACTGAACGTGAAGGGACGACAGCTTCTTTCTTTAATCGTGATTTTGATTTTCTGCGTGACTTCTTAGGAGCAGTTGGAGTGTGTGCAACAGAGGACATGTCCAGTGGAAACGCATGACCAGATGCGATTGGCGGAGCTACGATTTTAGATAGGGGACCGGGAGTAGAGTGACTAGGTGGGGAGCGGAGTGCATTTGGACCGGGCGGCTGCAGCGGATAGTCCGCTAGTTTGCACCACCCGACCGGGAACAGTTCACGGCTGTCAAATCGAGTCCAGTAGTCGAACGCCCCAGACCAGCCATCAAAACTGACGAGGATGTGCTGGCCGTTAACAGCGCCCACTGTGGCTGGGCAAATCAGCTGGGTGTTCCGACGATCCACAGCTTCCAACTTGTCACCCACTTGAAAATAATTATCAGCCGGGTCAGGTGGTGGCTAAACAAGTAAGGAGGGGGAAAAGTAGACAAGTAGAAATAAGATTCATTGAAAAGATGAACGGGTATACCACGTGGTTTCTTGGTTATGCAAACTAAATACCATGATCGATTCTGCCAAAATTTTAATCCAATTCCGATGGCCCATTAAATTCATGCGGCAATAATACCGGACTAATACCGGGATTCAGTGACCGGCACAGAATAAGCAAAGCCATTGTGTAGACACGTGATATCTTTGTAGCAGACGGTGTGAAAGTCACCAGGCGAATGTCATGGCCAGAGTTGGCACTCCATTTCAACGTGGCTGCGATACATAAGACGAAACACATCAGGATCTATAAAAATGAAAGTCGCAGGCCGGATGTGATTCTGTTTTAATAATGGGCGACCAGTCAGACGCCCATGAAAAACCTAAACTGCATTTGCACACCGGCTTGTTTCAGAATGCAGTAGGAGTTAACCCAGCACAGGAACCTGACCGAAAGTCATAAAAGAACCCTGCTATCCCAGCCAAGATCTCGCTATTATATACTGTCCTTGTCTTCGATGATGTAGTGATGATATTTTATCCTCTTGATTCAATCATTTATCCTGTTTCGTCACTAAAGAAACCGAAACGTATACGAGGAAACGTCCTTTGAGCTGGCGAGTATTCCTCATCGGTGAATGACATATGTAGAGTGAAATAAGATTTATCTCATTGTAAAGAACTCCGTATAGTACATTCCAAAGTCTTTCTTGGTTGAAAACCCTTTTGTCTAGTCGATCGGTTAAATGAAACCACATCCCACTTGATCTCTACTCACCAATCTGTCTTTCTTGATTTTTTCTCTACTTGCGCAATTCTCGCATAAATGAGGCCTTGAAGTAACAACCACTTAGATCAACAGTGGCACCAGGTCACATCAACTGCGAACTTCCGGGTAGTCATGCCGGTTGCTAGCCTTGCAAGAGTTACATGGGCAGCCTTGGACTTGAAGCGGAATTGATATCAAGGACGCAAAAAATCAACCAAACAGTGTTCTTATGATGTTAATGTAAGTTTGCCTAAACCCATAGCCTCACAGCACATCAAAAGTCACAAAGTGTTGCCTAAGTTAGTCGACTACATTTATACAGGCATGCATGAGGCAAGTAACACAAATGAATTGTGGCATGTAGATATACGCCAATTAGCGAACATGCACGCACGCATACGCATACCCACACACACACTTAACTTAGTAGTTGATTCTATTCGAATTTTTGTAGCTTATCAAATCGGCTATGCAGACGACATACCTAACGGACTTCCCCAGCTCTTTGCCAGTTTCCTGAGACTGGTTATGTGGGTTACGGATACCGCTGACAAACGATTTTGTTACACAGAACTCACCTCGATGAACCACGAGACCTCAGCAAACTTGGCTCCTTCGGTGGCTTTCTTCAACGTTCGATTCCAAACCAAATGATTGTGTATATATCCAAACGGTGGTTGCAACGGATTGCCTGATGGATACGGTCGAATCTGATCTGAATCAACGAGAAACCAACAATCATTTCTATCATCCGTACCGACAAGACGAATCCGAAGTCGTGCCCCCCAAACCTCCACCACTCGAGCCAAACTGAATGCAGCTGCACGGAATCTTCGGACTGTACCAACCGGGTGACTGTTTAACAGGCTGGGTCGACGATTCAGACCACTACCACTGCCACCTAGACCACCAGCCATGGCAGTAGAAGATGCAGCCGATCCCGACAAACCAGAACCTGAACATTTGGTAGACTCGGCCATGAAACTGGGCATGGTTTGCACGTCTAATGCAGCACTGCGCTGATCTTCTGCCTCAAGCAGAGTGTTCACTTCGAAGTGGTTTTCCGGTGGAACTCGAGACTGACAGCAATAGTACGGAGTGGAAATAGGCAGGTGAATTTGAAAAACAATTAGCAAGTGTTGGAAGAAAGTTAATGGTATCATTTTGTGCGTAGATCGATCGTCCATTGACAGCGGAATGACTAGAGAAAGGAACTCCTATCAACGGCAATGTAAACAGTAGATGACTGGTTGAAAAAGTACACCTGAACCCAACGAGGTTTGACGCGCGCCAGAAAAGTGGCACTAAATGATTCGTCGTACACACTTGCTCAAAGTCAAGAAAACCGGACTTGAAGTAGAAAATACAACTGTTCGAAAAAGTTGAATATGCCACAAAAGAAACTATTTATTTCGACTCCGGCAAATTTGCATTTCGAAATGTTCTACTTTTATGTTCATCAGCAGGCGATTTAGCGTGATTATCACCAAAAGTACGGGGAATCATAAGCCCATCTTCCAGTTCTCGTGTGCATTTTTCTCAGCCTGATGACGTGCGATAATGCAACCGATCAAAGCTCGTAGAATTCCGTCATCATTATGCCCAATGTCGCCTTATATGAAATGGGTACATCGTTATTCACTGATCGGTCTCGCATCAATGTAGGAAAGTTATGACAGCCACTTGCAATGCGCCTGCTGGTATGTATGTATATGTGCTTTTTGCAGTGCACACCACGTGTAGGATGAGCATGGCTGTGTCAGTGCAAAAACAACTGAACCGATCCCGATCAACCATTCCTCGGATGTCTATTTCCAACAATAAATTGGCCACGAGGAAGCCGGGAAAATGCATTTATATTGTTTTAGAAACCAACGTTATATATAACAAAAAAGATGAAAAATGGACATGCCATTTTTATGGATTGCTCCACATAATCAACTGCTGACTGGCTGGCAGGTTGGTGTAAAAAGCAGATAATAATGTAATCAATCACTCATGAATGTAATGGTAGCGTGTGATGGAACGACCGGGTCATGAACACGCGTCAAGACTTGGATCGTTGTTGAACAAAAAGCGGCAAGGTATTTTTAACACGGCAGTCTCGTTTTAGATTCTGGTGCAGTTGGCACTCAGAAGCCAATGTCTGGAAATTTTACTCAGCTTTGTTTGGCAGGCGGTATTACGAGATGACTATAAACCACGGAAAAACATGAGGCCTTTAAATTGTTCAACTGATGCAGAACATGGCATGGCATGTTCGCATTCGCGTCTGACAATGCCAGAGAAGAGAAATACTTCTTGCTGTTTTTTTTATCTTTTTTATCATTTATCCAAAACTAGTGACGGGCACTGAAGAATGATGATTCCCCTCCGTCGTTTAACTTTCACCCTTCGTATTCCCTTGAGCTCAGTTTGCATAGCGAAAGTCGTACCTGTTGTCGGCCTTTGCTAAATCTACTGGCAATATTCCTGCTTATTGTCTGGACCACGAATTGAAAGTCATTCCCGAAAGTGTCACAAAGAAATTAGCAAATACTGGTAACAATGAGATTCGCTGATGTGGTGTTTATCGGTGGATAATGGCTGTGGATTTGCACACTAAACCGGAGCATCATTGATTTCATTGTTTATAGTTTGGCTGATTCGAATTTTGTCTGTCTTTGGTTTAGCAATGTCTGTACCTGCTTTGCAGAAGTTGATATCGTGGACTGAAAAATCCCAGCCAGAAGGGGATTTGCCGCTTCAGTCCCGATCAGTGACTCGTAAACTGTCCAATTCCCGATAAGAGATTAATCAAGAGCACGTCGAAAAACCGTATTAAAATAAAGCCACAACTATTCTACAGCACTGAATGGGAAAGCAACCAATTATACCGTCCCAATCGATCGCCCAGTGCCACTGACGAAAGAGAAAGACTGAACTGCTTAACGTGTCGATCGCTGTTTGGTTGGCAAGCAGTGTACCGCCAGTTGCTGGTTAATGTGAAAGTGATCTGTAGTGAGAAGACTGGCTTATGGATACTTGCATTATGGCTGCACTGCTGTGTGGGATATGCGTATCTCCCATTGGTGAATGCCGACAAAGCACTTACCCGTGATTTGCTTGTATAATTACTGGAACTTTGATTATGTATTTTCGGGATTTTCGATCCTCGACAAAAACTGAAAACCCACTGGAAATGCCTCCAAACAGAACATTGCTGTTTTCGACATCGCTCACCTCAACCAGGTAAACGCGGCTCAAACGATTGAGCGAAAAAAACGAGCGCGCGTCCAGCTCATCTGCTGCACTGATGCTTATCATATAACAAGAATCTCGATTATAATTCTAGTGAATCAGCGAGCATCTTCATTTTTCACTATCTGGATGTAAGATGGCGGGAGCAGTGGAATCCATGGATCAATCAACATAGGGCTACAGAGGGGCTGAATGTTACACACTACTTAGGAAGACAAGAATGAAGCATCCCTAGGTTTGAGTCTACGGTAAGCATGTAAGATTCACCATCGACATCCTGATCAACCAAACCGAGTTGACTGTTCTGCAGGGGAGTTCATTGAAACCCAACTCTTTACGGAATCATTCACCAAATATCTCACCAAAGAACTGCAAGCAAGCAGAGAAATTTCGATCGCATGAACCTCAATCATTGTTTCATTCAACCAGATTGTCCAGCCGTCACACAATGGGATCCCAGGTGACCCAATACGATAATCGAACTAGATCTATTCGGGACCGTTCACAGTGGGTGACACAGCGAGCTTTAAACAATGGATTATCTCCAGCCCAAAATTCAGTCATGCATGCAAAGCCAACAGGCAAAGGCCTAATGAAGTAGTCTCCCGGTCCTTCAGACTGGGGGTTGGTTCCAGTTGACAACTCAAATGAAAAAATGAATGGAAGCAAATGTAATCCCGCTCAGCCACTCCGTGCAACCTTGCGGAAAGCTTCTAGTTAAAATCAAAGGATTAGGTTCATAACCCAAATCGTTCTGCTTAGCGTCTGGACTTCGAAGTAGAAATCGTCTGAAAACCCAGTGGGAACTAAGAACATAATGCATTCGAAACGCCATCCATCGTTGCACACGATAATTAAAATTGTACTACCTACAAATTCGAGCTGAGGAGATAGTGATAAACATTCGATTGCTCCGAGTTCCCGCGTAGGGTCAATGCCACACTAGTCAGAATCATTATCATCACCGATCAGCGTTAAACAGCAAGGAAAGCCTCGCTGACCGCTGCCTTTCCCAGAGTTACAAGTTTAGATAAAAAGAGTGAATATCCAAGGGGAACACGGAGTGGACCTACACAGGCGAAAGAAGGTAAGATGCTACTCTAGCCAACACATGGAACACAGTCTAACTGTACAAAAGCAATTTCATTCATTCTGATTCGATAGAAAATGATAACACGATCACCACTGTTCACGGTTCACTGCCACATCCTTAAGTGTCTCCAGGCAGCAGGTCGACGAGTCTTTCGGACACCAACCACGAAGACGTGAGACACCTACTTTACCTAAGTTCGCTGTACATTTTCTCATTCCATGGTGCCACGTCATCTGTTGGCCTACTCATGGCTTCTTCCATTCTTTAGGAGGAACACAAAATAGGACACGATATGGTAGACGAGTGTTCGTCATACGCAACACGTGACCCAACCAGCGTAGTCTAATAAGTTTCATATGCTGAAACAAGGTATTCTCAGAATTGGCACCTAGTACTAGATTCCTGGCCTCCATATTACTTACCCGGTCACTCCATCCCATCCCCAGGCACGAATTGGAAATGTAAACCTGAAAACAAGGTCCCGCATGCACATGGTCTTTTGAAACGTGAGAACTCTTCTGAATACAAATAACCATTGCACTTTCATGCACAGGTTCTACGATTATGAGATCGATACTGCTTGCCTATCCGAAGTGCATTCGCCCAACTCCAATGATTAGTTAGTTCCCCAGACGGGCACATCCTACTGGATGTATCACAGTGGATCAGAAGACAATTCGGCACTTCAGGGTGTTGCGATCGAAATGAACAGTTGAATTCACATCATCCTGATCTCTCAGGAACCGGTTTATCCCAAACTTTCAGTGGCACGGTTCAGGAGCACTCCTCTTCATGTGACCTCCATTACCCCTAATCCTACGGGCTGATCCAACCGGTAAAATAAGGAAACATGTTGCCCTAGCTAGAACTGTTGAAAATTTCAAAAAAGATGTATGCTGTGTCACCAAAACGCCCATGTGGAATTCCACTTCCGTAACCACTCTTCGCAGCGCAGATACAACCTCATTCTTCCGCTTTACTCTTCGCGCACCGGGTGATCCGGTTTCCAGTGCTCGTGGTCAGACTGGCGTTGGGATCGCTGAGCATGCGAGCGGAACGTGCACTGTTAGATTTGATCCCACTTAGCAGGCATTTATGTGCAGCTCGGTTAGGCAGAGATAAAATCCATGAATATGCTTGGGAAGAGTGCACGAATTGACGTCCTCAACGCCACGTGCCAGTAGCAACCGGTGGAGGGGACCTTGTTTGTTCACCGTGTCCGTATGTGCACCCACTGATTGCAGCTCCCCTGAGGCAAAACACGAGTTCTACCGGGAATTTTACAGATTGATTCGAAGTATGCATTCAAAAGACTTTTTTGTTTTGCTGGCGATTCAATGTGGCTGCTTATCGCGGACGGGGTAGCACATCGGCGCATCTGGCACCCTCCTTTGCCTTCACAGCGTTGGTCTCCGATTGATCGCATTACCATTGGTCGCCGGTGACACGGATCAATCGAGGATTGCGTATCATTTGGTCCACACCTGTGGACTTAGATCATGCTTTAGTGCGTGTTCGCTTTTGTTTGCACCTAGTCTGTGGAAACAACAAAACGAAAACCACACATCCCGCACAGCTGATAATCGCTGATCTTAGCTCCAATCGGAACTTTTAATAAGGTTGTTGTCTCAACAAAATGCCCGGGACCCGAGCGAACACTGGGAGAACGAAGTAGCCACGTAGGACTCCTTGTCATGGAAACCTTAAAAACAGTGGATATCCTTGACTTCAGTTGCTCTGTTGGATGCATGCAGATTCGTCCCCCGAGTGAATCATACAATGAGCCGTCTAAATCCCTGATACCTCAACTGACAGGGAGTTTGAGAGATGACCGTGGGCAATGTTAGACAGGGAGACGTAGGGAACTGTAAAAGGTCGTAGCTATCGCCAATAGTCGCAACGTTTACCGACTGAAAAGAATACTGATCTATGGAAGTCAGTTGTGAGCAGGGCGATTAGAGTTCCACAATGACTTACTCTCACCAGCGTCGGCTGGCGCATTGGGGAGAACACTTTAGGAACCAGTTTAGTTGGCCCACGACCACAATGAGCCTTCTACTTATGCCTGAAAGTTAACCAATGCGATTGGATTCCAGCTTCCGTCCGAAATGGAGGTGACCAGAGAGATAGGTATTCTTAAAAGACCTAAAGCAGCTAGACCAAGTGGACCGTGGCCATCCTTCTTAAAGGATTGTAGTGAAGTGTCAAGACCGGAGTTGACAAAACTCTTGGGATCAATCTGGGCAAAGAAAGAGACTCCGAAGAAGTAGCGTGAATCGGTGATTGCCCCGATTCACGAGAAACGTGATAGATCCTCGCGTGAATTATTTTAGTAATCAATGCATCCGTAATGCTGGAGGACATTATCCTCGGCTGATTATCTAGCACTCGCGAAAGATGTAAGCGTGAACACCAAGCCGGTTTCCGCCCCGTTCGGGGTTGTATTGACCGCATTTTCACTTTGCAGGATGTCCTAGAACATAGGAACATGCTCCATAGACTCACGATATCCGTCTTTCCGGATTTGAAGGCAGAGACCAACTCAGTCGTTCGTGCAGTTTTTTGGCGCCGCCTCTTACTAAAGGGCTTGCCTGAGGAGTTCGCTACACTCATTCGATCTCTGTGAGCTAAAAAAACGTAGACGAGTTCGTCCTTACGGCGATCTTTTGCCTGAGTTAATTATGAGAAGTTGCGTTGTCATCGAAATGGTTACGGAGGTAGTCTTGTTCTTATGAGACTAGTGACGTTGACATTTGCTCAGATAGAAAACTGTCTGATTTGAAATATGCGGATGATGATGCCGTGCCACCAAATGAAGATCCAAGTAAATTGCAGGTTTTTCTCGATCGTTTGGACAACAATGTGGGTATTTGTGGGATTCATTTTCAAACTTCGAAATGTAAAATGTCGTTAAAAGGTTAAGTCTGACTGGCTCAAAGCCGAACCTTGGTTCTTGGGGGTGATGTACGCTTGGTTAAAAATAGGTCGTTCGACAGCTAGAAGACTTGCACAGAGGTTAGGCTTTACTCAAAATACAACGGAACGATGGAAGCTGAAAAACGACAAAAACGGGACTAGAAAAATGTCAGACGAGCAAATACAAAAATAACTTGAATATGACACTCGCCCCTAGGAATGAATGAATTAGAGGGTCTGTTATTTCTAAAAGAATTGTTTAATACTTCCCTGTTTTTCGAGCTATATTTTTTTAATATGTTGCTGTGCCTTCACTAAGATGTGAATGCCACGTTCGTTAGTATGCCTGCCTGAAATTGATGCAGCGGAAGGTAAGGTAATAATGGGATCCAGTTCTCTAGAGCTGTCAAAAGCAGTGCTTGGTATGTGCTGATCTTCGAAGTTTGAAGCTGATGTTTCGCTAGTTTGGGAATTATCAACCACCAATGGCTCTGAGACTTGACCGCTGGAAGCTAAAAAGGTGTATCGACACGGTGTCCTTTCATCCATCAGGGAACCGTACCTGAGTGTATTGAAGATTGCGCTCACGTGAAACTACAGGCAAGCGGGAAAAAAACTCAGATTTCCGGTGTACTTCACAGAAAAGACCACCACAAGAATCACATATAGAAAAGGAATTAGCAGAAGACTAAATGAAAAAAGCTGCTTTGGCAAGGTACCAAAATGTTCGGTTACCAGGGTTCCGAGCTTGGACCATGAGGTGATGAAACATGAATCCGCGAACGGCGCCAATGGGCAAATGCTGAGAGCCATAAGCGTACAGCACAACCACATGCATGATCAAACCCCTCAGTGGATTCGAATTCACCTGGTTTGAAAAAGTGTGGATACAAATACTCATGCCTTGGAGAATAACGTCGATTAAGTTGGAGCCATACAAAGACGTCCGAAGTTAAACAACAAACGTACTGCGGATAGGAAGCTAAAAAGTTGCGAGAAACGTCCCGGTTGGCTGGACGGTGGGACGAAAATGTGCGTCTTGAGAACAACGGTCCGATTGACCAAATAGGGAGGAGTGGAACTATTGAAGTAGAGAGAAGGGACTGAAGTGAGGATGAGATCAAGAGTATGATCACGGTCGCCAAATCTATCGGGTGTACATGTGAGGGAGTCGATAAGTTGAGGTAATTTGTTGATCACGGTGAATTTTTCGGCTCTGCGTCCTCATGACTGAGGTGTCAGAACGGCATACTAGGTACTTACGATTGCAAAGATTACAATTTAAGGTAGTGAAACGACAGTTGGGGTTAGCGGCAAATAATCGTTCAACTCTTAAAAATTATAAATCAAAGATGAGGATTCATCATTGCCAAGGGAACAATGAACTAAACACAAATGATGACTGACGGAAAGGAATCACTCTCCACCATATGAGCTGAGCTTCAAAATTGGCAAAGTAGAGGTACTCGGACTGTGGCAGCTGGCTAGTGAACAAGAGCACAGACACCTGCTTTGGGAACAAAAGAGGAGCGAAAAGTGCTGTCATTATTCTCCATTGGATTTACTATCAAATGGATGGTGACGTGAAGTGGTTTATAATAACAAAAGAACAGTGAAAACCCAGTTTCAAGTTGAGTGATGCGACATCTATGCAAACGCAAACAGAACTGAAGAACGAAGACAACACATGCTGAAACTTACCTGTTTAAAACACTTTGGATCGGCCGGCCGACCTTTAATTTTTGCCAAGTATTCATCCCATTCGAAGCTCGTTGATGTGTCCGAAGATGTGTGACCACTCATTGTTGATCTCTACCCGTTCTCTAGGTTTAGAGACAGCACAACGAAGATGTGCGTGTAGATTGGAAAATGAGGATAAATCACTTATGGCCTTAAGCCCACCACAGGAGGCCAACGGCACAAAACCCACGCTGAAAATGAAAGAAAGAATGGATCAATATCAAACAAAGATGACAGTCAACCGCAAAAATGTGGAAGCACTGACCGGCTCTAGTTAAGTAGATTAATCGCCTGTTACTTAAAAAGACCAGCGGCTCAAATCCTGGAGTCGTCCACTTTAGTGACAGATGACAATTCGCTGATGGCCAGTTCGTTACCATACTTGAACTAGTAAGACTCAATGTAGTTCTATGTCACTTCAATTCCCAGAACCATGGTTGATGTTTCTACTCCGCGTTTAGTGAGCGTTTGCGCCTATGGATCATATCCTTTCCAAAACACTAACAGATCAAACATGTCATGAAAAACGGGTTTCCAATCACATAAATCGCCTTATCTTTTCTGTTCATACTCATGTAAAAACCCGCCAAAAGGGATACGCTCTGCCATAATGTGGATGTTCACGTTACTTCATGAAATCCATCGCCAACTTTGCAACTCTACAAGAGCGATACCACAGCAATAGTGGTACATAAAAAAGACGTTTGCTATTGCCGTCCAAAATGGTCACTCCTAAACAAATTTGTAGTCACAATGCGGACTTCCGATTATGAATCCCGTGCTTCATGTCAGTCTAAATAGTCCAGATGTATTTGATCGACATCAACACTTCCGTCTTCGTGAAAACTCGCCGTGGCAAATCTTATTTGAGAGCTGTTCTCGACTGCTGTCTTCTATCTTAACACGTTTCCTCTTTTTAGATTCCAAATTGCACACCTGAGTTATCTCTTTCAACAAAGCCATTATCCCGAGTTCTCGAATTCTTGGTGTGAGCATTACGATGTCATCCTAACTCACTGTAATTTAGTCAATAAACAATGAATGGCATTCAACGAGCCGAAAGATTCGATGGATATCCGAATTCTCCAGAGGTTTCTAAGCAACGAGCTTGCCGAAAGCGCAAGTTTACTCATCTCATGAACAGTGCCAAACCACTCTAACTTAGCCAATCTCGAACCATGGCAAACCATGCGTCTCCGAAGATGTACGACTAGATTTGGGGATGCGTAATCTATAAGAAAACAAGGCATTACAATCGTTCAAAAGCCCATTAAATACAATGAAAAGAATCACCAAATCAGAAAGAATAACTCAAAAGAAATAGTGAAATACCCTAAACGGTTGCAATAAATTTCAAGCAGGATAAATGTGCAAA
>LUCM01003835.1:0-27369 GCA_008360955.1 Fasciolopsis buskii
CAAGAGATGAGGAGAAACAGAAAACAAAATCCAGCAGATGGAAGCTCTGGCGCTACTGTTAGGAATCTCAATCTATCCGAGAATTCCTTGAGCCCGTAGCTAAAGAAGCCTAGAGGTGAATCGTGAATTCCAAGAATATCGTTGCATTCAATGTCCCCGAAAGCCTTTCGTTCCCCTTGATTCGACAAATTATATTAGATGCACGTGGTATGGCCCACCTGTATAGTCTCTGATCTAGGCCATGAAACAATTCTCAATGTTGTTACAGTTTCCTAGTGAACTGGCAGTAGAGGAGTCTAACAGTAACAAAGCCCTCACCGTCGACTAAGCAACATAAAAATATCAAAACTTTACAGATAAAACAAACTTCGAGGGACATATGCTCAATTAATGAAAGTTCACTAGAGCTTCCTAAGCCGATATAGGCTCGGCAGTCTCTGACGTCCCTCCACCGTCCGAGGACTGATTTTTCGATGCAAGACTAACATGAGAGTCAAAGCCAGTGCACCGAATCTTGGTGTTTACAGGACACTAGGTATTTATTGCTTAATTTTTTTAATGTACTTGCACCCCATTTTAATAAATCGAGTAATATTTAGTGGTAGGACAGCCTCAACTACTAACAATCTGTCATATGTCCTAGTTACAGTCATGTGATGTAGTCTCTATCACCACTGAATGATCAATGCAACAGAAGTACAGAAGAATTGCATTTCTCATATCGTCAACCAGATGCAGCGTTATGAATGAAGCCCACTGCTGACTTAGTGCTAAGGGTCGATCTGACGCCTAGGTAAGCCACTGTTTAGCACATTTAAGGCATTCATGAATAAGTCAATTTTTCATATATTTGTAACCGTATGACTGACTCGTACACTGCATTTAGAGAAATGCCTGCCCTCCATCAAATATGACCGAATGAATTTCAACGAGATAGGAGTGTAACCAACCTGAACCACATCAACAGTTGGCATAGTGACCACAAGATTTAGATGGAGCCCTTGAGTTCGAACACATTTGGTGTTGTTCTTGGTGTAAAAGTTCTCTTTTCGGTAGACTTGCTGTAGCGTTCTAAATACCATACACGAAGGAACCAAATTTCAACTATGGGTTGACATATATTCACTCTCACCTTTGCTAGTTTGATCTCTCTGATACGAGCTTAAGCGTTAGTCACTTCTTAAGTAATTCTGCCTAAATAATCCGTTTGTTTGGTGTATTTCTCCGTCAGTTTGCACAATCAACTTGGAGAATGAAGTGAAAACACATTACCTTCAGTTTACACTAACGAGTTTTACTCTTCCATTCATTCACGGATACATTCACTTGGCCATCGTTAGTTTTGTTCTCCTGAAATTGGACAGAAGCGATTTTTGCTTATCCCCTATCAGACTGTTTTGCCTTGCAACGAAGCTCTAAATGTGCCAAACGCTAAATATTCTAATTGTACAAACAGTCAACTTGACCATCGGATTACATAAAACCAGCGGAACTTCGCGATCAAAAAATGCAACGTTTTTCAGAATAGTCCCTTTAATGACAAAGAGTATTCTGTCTAGGTAGGTATATCTGTCAGTCGTCTGGAAAACTAGTGTTTGACCTCTGGCGTCGTTCTTGCCCAATCAACAGAGAAATATCATTTTAGCTACCATGTTATTCATTATGTCATATTCTCCCAGTCGCCATTCGATACATGTGTGAAAAGGTTCGCAGCAAAGCTATTGTTTAAAAACTGCCATTCAAAATGAGTTCCGTTTACAAGGCAGTTGCTTGCATTAGGATGGTTGGAGAAAATGTCTTCGGAAGTTATTAAATCTTAGTAAATCTCATCAATGCCACACTGGAACATTAGACAGATTGTGTGAAATGAGATTCGAAGTCTACTGCAAACTTGTTTGGAGCATCGCTCTATCCATCGGGTCTATATTTGATTCTTAACTGCGGAAACACCATTTGACTTAGGGGCATAAATTAGCTGTGACTTCAGTGCGGCAACACTGCAGTTACCCACGGTAGTCGAAACGTTAGCGCATTACATCTACCAACAACGCTGTGTTATTAACACTATATCATTCACAATTAAGACCAATACATGGCCCATCGATTCTTCGATACACTCCTTACATCATTTGGTTTTGAGAAGAGGTTATCATCTTAAGCATGATGTTTTATACGGCGATTTCCAAAACCCAATACCAAGTACAGAATCGGGACAAACTATTTGCAGAAGCCACGGACCAATCTGAAAAGGACAATGGAACCAAATTAAGGAAAATTTGATAAGTCGGCAGAGGGAGAATAAACAAGCAAAAAATACTCTACACAACATGGCTTACATCGAATCCATCACTTGAAGCTTTAAAGCGTTTTGAAGGTAACCAAGCAAAATCTATTTCTGAACTATCTTGGCTCAACACCGTTTTTGCATTCCGCAAAATTGTCGACTTTCGTATATCGCTTCCTTTTTTCCATTTCTGGAAGGAGAAACACCTGATCACCGTAAACCGTAAACCATCTGATAAAAAGCGGTTGACCATGGATGAACTATGTCGAAACAATTTCAACCCGAGATGTTTGTACAAGCTAAAGCAAACTGTATGAAGCAACAAAACTGCTGTCCTCCTCCTTCATTTTCATTTAATAAAATTCACAGGCAATCTTAAATTCTCGGGAGAGTGCATCAAATTAGTAAGTCTATGATTTTCAACGCGGAGAAAGAAATGGAGGCGAATTATCTTAAGCCTGTGATGTTCTTCGTGTACCCATTTGCGTGAGCATTATTAGGATGCTAGTGTTGCTCCAATCACGAGGTTCAGTTGGCTGCACAACAAGCTGGAGACTACCTCGTGATCTATATTCGCTTCATCCCACTGGCAAGAACCCCTTTTCATGTCTCCGTTTAGTGTCAGGCAACTCAGAAGTAAAATGTAGCGTAAACAGGTGAGGCATTTTTGGTCTTAACTGATCGGGCATCACGGTTGGAAGTGCAAGTAAATCTGAGAATAGACATGTTCGATTTCGAAAGTCTCAGTACTTATTCAGCTTGCGCAATTTATGCTTGGTGCTTCTCGAGGGGACAGGCTTGGATCGTTGGTTTTGTGGATGTTCTAGTTACTTTGTGGGAGGATTCTGCATTCAATAATCTATATAGGGTTTTTTGGGCAAGAAATTACAAGAGTAGTATGATGCGTGCGTGAACCTAAAACGGCAGGGAAAGTCCAAAAACTTGAAGTCTAAACGAAAGGGCAATAATAATCGATCTCTTTGTAAATGCCAATTTCTAGCTATCTAACCCATGTCTTCATTACCAGAAAACCGTGATTTTCTGTCATTTCTATATTGTACGATAACTGTTCATTGATTATTACCATACCCCTTCGAGTACTATTTGGCCCAGTAACTGATGACTTTTCCAAATTTTTCTGGCTAAACCTAGTCATGCCCAATTTACTAGCCTCCTTGGTATGGCCGGTCAGTAAGAAATCAGATACTTTTCGTAACAAATATTGCTTTCATACAACCCGAGCGTCATTAAGTAGGCAAATACTGCTATGCATTAGCAAATGCCAGAAGTATATTTGTTGCAACAGGAACCCCGCCCAGAAAGATGAGGTTTGCAAACTAAACTGGATTAAATCTCACTTTCTCTGGTTTTACCAGTGGAGTTCTGAAATTTGCCCTTCATTTTGCTGCATTTGACGAACCAGAAGTTTTTCAGTATTGCAGGAAAATTAGCAATACCCTGAAGGCGATCTGTTCCTTCAGAGTCAGATTTGCACTGAGAAAACATGTATGGTCCTTATCTGTCTAGGGTAGAAAATAACACTCGAAGTTTGATCCCTTAAATTCAAACCGAAATAAAAATGACGGAACAGAATACTGCATCATTTCAATCTTCAATCACTGTGCAATCGAAGTATTTGATTTTTAGGTTCTCACACTCTGTAATCAATAAAAGGCTATCTGTTTGAAAACGGGATACATCAGCAGTGACAAATTTGGACATTGTGTGGGTTGTTATTTTACATCTCTAACACCTCACGGTCTTTATGCTGGGAACTACAGTAATACACTTGCCACTTACTTCTATTATTGGTACAAGCAAGTGCATTTCGTCTCATTACGCACATCCACTAACTTGTCACATACGGGCGAAATTTCCATATTTATTACTATCCGCATTGGGAAGTGTACAAAGTACAAACTATCCTGATTAGACCAGTTAGTCAGACATATGCTTTAGTTTGTTTTTAGGAAGCGGTTGTCTCTGGCCATTAAATACCAAGATATGTCAACTTCTAAGTTCCTTCTGACAAGGCAGCAGGCCCTGCTTTTAACCGGTGAATGTCTTATGTGGGCAGTAAATCGAATACTTTTTATTATGTGATGCTGTCTGATCTACTGGATCCTGAAGTCAAATGGATCGTGTAAAACTTTTACCTACGAACTGTGCGTTTTCGTCGACCGATGCATCCAGACGTATTTGATATTCGTGGATAAAACTGTGCGCTTGTGAATCTCGCTCATCTTTATCACATAATCATATATGACCGTTTTTGATCAGTTACTGCTGGCAGTATAAAACCAGTTCATTTGAGTCTGTTCGAATCAGGAAGATCGCATTCTCATATCATGACAATCCATAGTCTTGGTGTGTTACAACAGCACTGCGCCTTCAGCTCATTGCTTGTGCATGTTGCTTAGCTTGATCAGTACTAATTACAGAGGATATTGGTATAACGGGTGTTTGAATCTGAGCGTGCAAGTGGCAGAAATGCAGCTAAGCTGAATAGAATCGGAAGGTACTCGGAATTGAGGTTAATAAACAGTGAAAGGTCTTGTTCCTAGTTATGCCAAACCACTGAAAATTGTCACTCACTGATGTAAACGCTACTACCGCTGGACACTATGGTTGTGACAATGATGGGTATTTTTGCGAATTGGAAGTTTACCTACAGAAATTGTTTCATTATATTCCTAAACAAATACACATTTTTATGACAAACCTTTTGCTTTTTTTGCAGGTTTTCTTGAATTCCCATCCATAAAACAGCTTGAAGGAATCCGCAAACTGGTGTCTGTCCAGACGCTGAATAGGTACTACCATCACCTTATATAATGATTTGATTCTACAAAGCATGTAACCGCACAGGCATTTACTTTTCAAATTTCATTCGCGTTGACAGAATAAATTGGAATATTTGTTTTCTGACTATGATTTTGATAGTGATGAAGGGAGCAGTGAAAATGAACGGAAGTTCACACTGGCTACTTTCAGTTCACAAGTACATTTTTCTGAATAACACACGGAAAATTCTATTTGTCAACTGATTTTTTATTTATGGCTCTGAAATTTTGTGCTCTTTTAATAAATGAGACTTTAAGACACACAATATTGCCGAACCATTGGTGAAGTAAAGTTCACCAGTTTAATTTCAGAGAAGAATGCCACATGGATTTTCCAACGACACTTTGTTATTGATTTAGTAATGCCATTTCGCACTGGAAGTTTCACCATTAACCGTTCTTTCTTTCAGCCTGATTCAATTGGCTAGTGGATGATGACACTCCATATCGTCAAACCCCGTTGGGGTAATCAGCCGAATGACGTGCACTGTGACCATCAGTTCTGAGTGCTATTAGTCAACCTGTAACGCATACGTGCTTGAGCAAATTGCCATAGACAAAGTCAGTAGCCATGCAAGAAGCCAAAGCTTTGATTAGAAAAGTGTAAACCAAGCGTAGGACATCGTTGAGAGAAATCGGTGACAGAATGACTGGGCAGTGCAACTGCCGTCTTATTAACTAGGACACAAAATGCGAGTGAACTCAGTTCATGCGACTGTTAAGTCGCGTGCTCATTCGATGGAAATATGGAATGGATGAGGAGAATTATATGCAATTTTTAAATTCAAAAGGAGTTGGATTACTAGCTTCATTTGTATAAGTGAATTCATTTGGCATTTGCGGATGGGTGAAACCTTGGGAAACTCCGCGTCCTCAGATTCACGGACTACACAATAACTCGGAACGTCTTTCTTGACATAGCAAACGATTTATGGCTGGACTTTGTCCGAATTACCTTTTATGTAAACGGGTTAGTCTCGTAGGCATTCAGTCTCCCTGAACCGTTAAACTAATAATGTTATGAGTTGATCTAGATCTAAGCTTTAAAGTGTCAGAACGACAACTTAACCTGTGGTGCAATTCAGTGTTCTTTCTAGAATGTCTTCTTAGCTTCAACAAGCAAATGAACCAATCATTCAGCTACTTCAGACTGAGTCTATCGGTTACGGTTTACATGGTATGCACAGAAAATGGCAAGAACAGTATACCAGGTACCTACAGTGAAGATCCATTACTTGTTAGATGACCTTGCTCTACATGTTTAGGTGACCTGCTCACCCAAAACAATTGTAAAACTTGTCCTAAGACATTTTACCCAAGGTAATCGAAGCATCGGCAAAATTATACTCTTAACTGACAGCACTATGTTTTGACAATGAAGACTTTCACAACTCAAACACTTGCCTGTAGGTTTTCAGGTGGTCTCCTCGTCCAGAAATATTGAGATTTGCGAATGTTGTGATATTTGCAAACTCCAATCAAGCGCGAGCCTGTTAACGAGCTAGTGGCGCAACTCCGTCTGTATTGAGTAACGTCAGACGATCTAGCAATATCACTCTACAACTCCGACAACCAACGAATGCACCACTTAATAAAATATCATAGGTTAGGTTTGCCCATATTTCTGCTATTAATATAACGACGCCAACTATGTCATCTACCCATTCTGCTGCTGGTTTTGTTCTAAGTTTACTAGCCAAATAAAGTTTGGGTTTCCTGAACTGTTCACTTTCTTTGGCTATAAAAATCTACCTATACACCGGTAAAAGGACCTTTAACCTAACGCGCAGTAACTAACAGTTACGTCTGCGAGTTAGAAATCTAACCGTCGTTATTCTGATCCGTATCCGATCCTGTGGAATTCACAGGTGCGTTGCTGACTTTCATATTTAATTGTAAAACAATATAGAATTTTCTGAATTTGCTTTCTCCCGGTTCAGTATATTTTCATCACATCTTCCCAAATTCTATTCAAAGCAAATAACAAGTAATTCCAATCCTAATTCTGAACTGGAACAGGTGAGCTGTGTTAACTAAAGAAATGCTTACACTGAGTATCGTACGACAGCCTAACATCCGAGCATTATCCGGAAGTGTCTGATGCGATACCATTCAAATGTAGCTCCTTTATATGAAACGTGCTCAACTTATTCTGCTTCAAGAGTGTACTGGCTAATTCAGGTAAAAAATTAGTCACCGGAAATACAAATACTGTTTTTTCTAGATGCTGCTTAGTTTTACTGTTTGCTCAAACGCACAAATTTGTCGACTAATTGTCGAAAACCGGTCGATTCTAATAACAACTACCAATGATACTCGACTGCAACGGAAAACTTGTCACAAGCCCACTATCATGAACCTTGGATGCTCAGCCGGTTTTTTACTGCATTCCATTATGTCCCAAAAAACGCCGGTTTTCAAATTACTTGAGGCTTAAACGTTGCTGTGCGCCGTGCACTATTGATGTAAACGCTTACAATGTTAATATGGTTCGAGCGTGTGTGCGAGAGTCGTGAAGATTAGGATCACGCCAAGCGAAGAATTATCATAGTTTTCATTTGACGTTAATTGCTTGCAGGGCTCCCAAGAACGACTAGCGTTGTGAATGAGATTAACGTTTTGTCATTAGTCGAATATATGTGCGTCTGTTGTCTATTGTTGGACAAGTTGAAAGTATTAAAACTGCCGAATAATGGAAAAACTAACAACAATGATTCCAACCTGCAGCCTACATGTTCAAATGTCACGGTATTGGACGAGTGCATAACTCAATTGGTTGGCGTATGGCATCTGCTTCGTCCCTGGTAGTCACGGCATTTAATGCCAAGACAAGCTAGTTCAGTACATATGACTTGTTTGTCTCAGAGGGTGATTAATGAAACGTTAACATCAACGTCGTGGTCAGCTGCGGCAAGGCAAGCAGGGGTTTCTTACGAAAGCCTGTCGAATTAATATGATGTAATCTAACCAAGCAAGGCTTAACTCCTGCTTAGTGGAGGATAACACAAAACTTTCTGTTAGTGAAGCCGCGGTTATACTGATGCCCCGCAAAACACCCAGTTCACAGCTCTTACAAAACATGTCTTCAATCTTCTTCAATCTTCATGAGTAGGGGTCAGAGGGAGATCATCTCGGGTGAGCCTCATCACATTAGTTCAGATAAAGGGCTGTCACAAGACGTCTGCTATCTTCCCAATGCATAACTGTCTAATTTACGACTGAGTGAGCTATCACTTGTTTCTTCCACGATTTCATCAGGAAGCCCGTTCCATATTGTGATCACTCTCCTCGAAGGACAGTGCACCAGTGATAGGACCACTGACTTCTGTTTCATCAGCATAAGAGTGTCGTCGCTTGCGTCTGTGGTTCCGAAAGCTGAATTTGACATGCAGGTTAAGACCCAGATCTTCACGGATGATATGCCTGGCGTGGAAGAGATCTCCTCGGTGAGTTGCTATGCCACGGGAATTAGTCCCATCACCTTAAGAGGATGTTTATAACCGCATCCACGTAATCTAACGACCATGGGTCTAGCTGCCCGCTGAACTTTTTCAAGCTTCATCGCTTCACCCACCTGGGTAGGCAGGGAGGCGTTTCCACCATTTTCCAAGTAAGGACGTACGTGGAAGTCGTACAGAATTTTGAAGGCTTCTAGTTAAAGTCTGCCAAATGATTGGCGAATGGAATCAACCATACCCAAAGCGGATATATAAACCCCGTCAGTATATCATCTGGTTTTCAAAGTGCAGGAAAACAAGATGGTCTCTCGAAGTTACATGCCTTTCTTGCTATAGGTCGAGTCAAAGTCGAGGTGTTGTAATCTGCCAACATACATGGAGGCACGTTTGGCACGGTTGCTTGGAACCCTCCAAGTCCCCGACTGCAGATTCCGTCTAACCCGGTCATTCTGAAGAGCCACTCGGTCGACCGTTGACTAGGCAGTACCATATCTTTAGGTCGTCGGTATAAAGGAGACATGGTGAACTAGGAGCTGGCCGCAGGTCACTGATTCAAACCAGAAATAGCACCGGACGGAGAACTGGTCCCTGGAACACCTGGAACACCACTGTGCAAATAATTGAGTAAATCTGACAGAGTAGAAGCAATGAGGCAGAAAATCGGCAATCTAACATAGTAGTGGTCTACCAGCGCTAACAAATTGTGGTCTCACCAGCAAGTAAATATTCCGGACTTTATTGAACACACCGCTGAATTCAACGGAGATGACATTCGTGGGATACCCAGCGGCCTTGGCCCCCGGCCAGTTTTTGCGGGCAAGAAGCAAATCAGGTGGACACAGGACTGCTGCTTCCAAAATCCTTGTTTTGCGAGCCTCGGAGGTCATGGTCTTTTTTGTAACCACTCAGTCGAATGGCAACCAGACGTTTTGTGGCCTCGTGAATGATGAACGAAAGAAAAATCGGAGGGTAATTGACCACAGCTGCCTTAAAGTCACCCCTGAAGAGTGGAAAAACAGTGGCTTCTTTCCCACTCCTTAGGTACCCCCGCAGTCGAGGCCGACTTACTGAAGAGCTGGTTAAAATTTCAGCCAGCTCCTTCACCGCAAATGGATTCATACTGTCCGGGACGGGGCACTGACTACCTTTCGTTGCAATCAGAGTCGGAGCAAAATTTCTGGTTAAAAAGTCCCACCAATGAAGCAAAGAGACGTTGACATCTGGGGATAACGGCCAAGCCTCGGTGATGTATACGGAATTCTACTGACAAGCTACTACGTTGATTTTGCCGTCGTCTTCATCCACTAGCAAACCGTTCTCCACCAGCGCTGGAATGAAATTTTTGGATCCTATTTACTTTCGAAGACTGGCGAATAAGCACTTAAGGCACCCGCCGGAATGACGGCTGGGGTTTCATCAAACCTTTGTTTCAGTGAGACTCGGAGGTTCTGAAGGCGCTGTTAAATATCACAGCCGGAGTGCTAAGACTGTTGATGTTGTCACACTCGATTTCTGCGTTGAAGTGAAGCGCGACCCTCAAGTCGAACCACGGAAGACCTGGGGCATATCAGCGCTGACAAGACTCAAGGGGCGAATATCTGGCATAAGTAAAGTATTCCATTGCGAATCTTCTCCCAGGCCAAATCACTATCATAACAAGCACCAAGAAGCCAGGGCATAATTGTGGGCGCGCTGAGAGCCAGATCAAATAGCAATTGAGTTCGATCATATGGTATCGGTTAAACGTCACGTTACCAATGAATGGCCAGGACTACCTGATGGCTGCTCCCATTGGGCGGAAAGTGGACAATATAATCAGCATCCTAGCTCCTTGAGGAAGTAATCTAACCCATGATGGTTTTCCGCGGACAAAATACTTGCCGGTCGAGATAAATTGTTGGTTAACTACACATCTTGTAGAGTAGAACCCGGCTCCCTGGAGAATGGACCGAATCCTGGTGAATGTTGTTGGTTGACTCAGTCAGCATGGGAGCAGCTGAAATCGCCCAAAACCAGACAGTGGCTGTCAGTTGCCCATCTTCGCACACGAATCAAGCTATCGGTAGAGTGAGTACCGGTAATGCGATAAACTACGCCAACAGTTGCGTATCCACTGGCGGTAAGTCTCAGGCGACACCATAATGTCACTGTGAAACCATTCGGATACGGGTAAGATTCCAAGATTAAATGTTCACCCTGATAAAAGATGATCCCATTTCCTCCCCTCATCTCATTCGTATCACTTCAAAAGAACTTTTAAATCAGAAGGTCCATATGGCAACCGAAACGTCCCCAGTTGGCCATGTTTCCGTGAAGGTCAGAGTGGCAGGCATTTACTCTTAGAGAGATATTCCATTTCATTCCTTTTACTCAGCAGTCTACTACAATGGCTTTCCTTCCTCTTAGCAGCCGTAACAGAAAAGGGACATCCGCGGCCACATGCGGAGTCTTGGTCTGAGATTAACTGACTACCTCCGGTACAATCCGTTAAGCTAATTCCAAAGCAGACCGTTCCAGGCGAGGCCTCCTATTGACCACGCTGAAATTTTGAACAAACTTTCTGCTGTTCCCTTATATAAAGCTCTCACATGTTGGTTGAAGCCTGTTTTGTCTCCGGCCGGTCCATATGATCAAGATCGTCTCTCAGCCATATTGCTTTACCATCAAGAGGCCATCAACGATGAGGAGGAACCTGATCGGCCTATTAGCTTGAAGTCAGGACATCTTTAAGAATGCGAGGGGTAACGACATCACGCATTGTATCGAGGGCAAAGCCATAATTCACGAGGAGAGATCCGGCCAACTAATCGTTTACGATGCGAATTTTTTCCGAGAACAGTCCGCAGATGCAATAGATCTTTTTCAGCTGCTTCTGAAAGAAAGTGGAAGGCGATTGCATTTCGTTGTAGGTCAAGAAGAATTACACTCAAGTATGCACGGGACCCTTTTCCCCAGAAGACTTTGATGGCAAAACATTAGTCTGACTCTTCCGAATGACCGCGGCAGGCGAATTATCTGTCTGATTGCTTACGATAAGGTAAGGCGAATATGGAAAGTTAACACTTCCCATAAGAATCTTACTCTGTTTCAATTTTCCTTTTCGCGCAAACCGATTACCAGTAGTTTGAAAACAGCTTCAGCTTGTGAGAGGACATTGCGTTTTGTGGCAATATTCTGAACAGTAGGGGTCAGATCCACACGGACCTGCACCGATGACGCAGGGTAGAAGGTGCAGGTGATAGACCATCTTGGACGCAAGCCCTTCTCGACACAACAACTTAAGCATACGTATTTTCTAAAACCAGTTTGGCAAGCCATTAGAGCAATGAAGAGCCCTGAGATCACGTTGGCGCAGGTAATATCTATTCACCCATCGCAACCATCATACTGGCGAGCTTTGGCTCGAAGGTTCACAGTTTTGGTACAAGCCAAACAGTTACACTTGAGACTAATACTGTTGTTCTCAGTTGAGTGTAAAGGTCAACTAATTAGGCGTAAAAAATGGGTTCCCGTTGGGCACGAAGGCAGAGACACACGCTAGCGTAGAGCAACGCATTAACCAATAAAAACCCTTAACAATAATGGCTCGCCTGATCGCTAAATTCCCATGGGATCAGCACTTGCACCAAGGACACCCATCCCGGCATCAAATGTCAGATAGTGATGCGCGGTACAGATATCCAGTAAATTAGTGCAAGTGAACAAAATCACACTGATAGACCAGTCGACCAGATGTCCGAAGTAATCAGAATTGTGGCATTATATGAAACCGCATAAATCAATTTGAAAAAGACGTGACAAGTCTGAATGAAACAGATTGGCAGGATAAAGAGCCCGATTATTTTTTTACGATGCCACTGCACACTAGTGTACACTCGCTTGACGTGCTACTGGATGATAGTTAATGGAAAGAAAATACCATAAGGAAACATATAAGGGCACTGTTATTCGAACTACCAGTTATTGTCCAATTCAAATGTCATTTGTAAGCGGTAATAAAGCAGTAAACATGTCAATGAATAAGACGCGCAATTAAAACGCATATGGACGACCAAGGATAGCGGGAGGCGAACAACTGAATAATGTGCTAATTGCTAATTACCAATCTTTCGTCACTGTGCGTTGGCCGTCTTTGCCTGATACTGCAGTAACAGATTATACCGATTGGCGACTTGTGCAGTGTCATGAAAAATGACGTATTACCATTTAAATTATTGACCATTGCGAGTGATTCCCGACCATTCGGAACAGTGAGGGTAAAATAACCACCAGGTTAGACAACCTAGTCTGAGTTTAGGAACATCGAAAAATGTGATCCCTAAAGCTGTCTGATGAAATGGTCATTACCAATTTTTTTTGTTTCCAGTACTATCGTCCTAAAAATTCACGGTGATGGTCCAAAGTTGCTGTTTTATTTTTAGGAAACTGTAAAGTGGCTCTGCCTTTTCTGTCGAAAATGGACGGTTGCGTTCGGTTCTCACGTGAAATTTATAGTGTGTGTATAAGAGAGTACTATGACATTACCAAAGAAACATACTGGATGATCTGAAACCGTTTCTTGTGGTATGTAGGGAATTTTGGGATGGGATTTGAGTGCGCTTTGACCAAACTGACTGAGCATAAACAAGAACATTACATGGAAGTTGATCGAGCTGATTTCAGAAGCACAGTCGATTAGGAGTAAATGCACTGTCGCTCAGAATGTTGTCATGATGCAATTGCGAAGTAATACTAAAAATTCTGATTTTCGTGCTGCCGTGATACCTCAATTCATCCATCATAATTAAATGACAAACATATGTACGCTTTATTACCCAGTTTCCTCAAAGGTTGTCCAATTTACAGCTTGCACAACACAGTGATTGAAAACCGTGGTCTCGTATCGCCATATTGCCGGCAATTTTCTGTTTAATGAAAATTTATGAGCATTTTAAATATTATCTATCCACTTGGTCAATGTCCAATCATGAGATGGGGAGGTGCGTACCGAATGACGAGTAGTCACCGTGAATTAGTGTGCCTAAATTCAATCGTGGTTGCAAATGCTTAATCCTACTAAATAGCTCAGTGATATCAACAGTGAGAAATCTGAAAAATCCACGGGCATAAAGAGAGCAGCTAGTTCGCACGACGTTCTGATAACTGAGCGTGTTATTTTACTTGCAAACGCTTAAACACTATTCAATTTGACATCGTCCACGGGGTTCATGAAGGATAAGAGGTGGTTATAGATGAGGTCAAGTATCCGAAGTGTGCAAACACGAGACATCCAGCAGATTTTGGCAGCCCAGTGCCCCTTAAATAATTTAACCAATGGATACACCAAAATGAGTTACGTGGTCAGCTGGATAAGAAGTACATAACAAAGCTAAGAAGGTCGGAAATCATGTCAGCGAATCCCTATCACACCAATCTACATTTGTAAATCCGAAGCGCCAATGCACCTGGTCAGCTGGATCCCCAAACATTCCAATTTAAAAGGCAGTACTCTAAGAGTAACGGCCAAAGTGTAACGGGTCGGGTATAAGTAGCTGTCGTGAATCTGAAAGACTAAAATTTGTGTAGTGTTGGGCAGACCTAACTAACCTCTCCTGATGTTCCCCTAGACTTAAGCACATTTCAGAAAAAGACGGTTAGAATCCTTTAAGGAGGAGCTCAGGCCCGATGAAGTCTCAAGGGTCAAGTAGAACGAAATACAGTCCCAGTAAAAAAGAATGTATTTATTAATACACAAGCAAACGGTGAAAAATTGTCTGATAATGAAATGTCTGTTATCGGAAAGTCATCTTTAGTCAACCGAACCTCATAAAAACCAAGAAATTAAGTTTTGACCAAGATAAGACACCAGAATCATTGAGTTTGTTGGTTACAGACAGTGGCTTGAAAGCTTATGGCTTTAAGTTTCACGGGGTTTGATTGGTTTCCCGTAAGGGGATAATTTAAAAATGAACTGTCCTGAAGCAAGTTTGAAAAACTCAGAAGCAAATCCTAAACCCCTTGCCGAAACAAGAAAACTATCTTATATTCTTCTTTGGTAATTATTTTATGAGTCTCGTTTACACGCTCACATTAGAAAATGGAAATTAAAGGCACGGACCAAACTCTTCTACTGCTAACATGGAGCTGAATTATTTGAAAAGCTTGCAAAAATCATCCTTATTACTTACACCACAAGCAGTATAAGTTGCATTTATAACACTTTGCCACACACGTTGTCAAACGCCGGAGCAGAATGTTAACATTCAACAGTCAGGCAGTTAACAACGCCATTTCGAATCCTTCCGTCGCAGGTCAACCATACCACTTTGTGCCCCAATCTTGAAAATTACGCAGGCCGGTGTTTCGCCAATAAGGGAAGCACAGTGTACAAGAAAGAAGAGAAAAAATGATAAATTCTTGCACAAAAGCTCATTATCACCACTGTATTCCGATGAAAATAAGCAGATAGAAAATATCGAATGTTGGGAGTCAGTCGAGGTGAGCCGGCACGTTAACACTTGAATGTTATCGATACGGAAACGACCATAGTATCGTAATTACCGTATACGGCAGACTATGAATGCGTACGTCTTGTTATCCTTGAAAGAACTTGCTTAATGTGCTCTGCGGTTTATTCGCTTCAAGGATCGCAAGAGCGATTCCAATTCAGGTGGCGGTATTCGAAACACTAATCACCCGGATGGCCATCCTATTCTGGAGCATTAACTCATTTTGCCAACTCTTCAGTTACTAACATGCCGTTCGCTTCTTGTTTGCTGCTGATTGCCACTCATTATGCAACATGGATTTTCTATGTTATATGACATGATTTGAATCCTATGGAGAGGCACAATTTCCGTGTGTGCTAAAGCAAATCATAATTTTATTTGTTGAGTTCAAATGACGCACTCCGTACACGCGTGCTAGAAGTAAAACTAGCTGTCGCCAGCATAATTTTGCCAGTTTTGGTACGCATACGATCATCTCATAACTCCAAAAGTTCGATATTGCTTAAATACTGTTCTTTGTGAATCATTTAAGAACATAAGACAAACTGGTAACTTATCTGAATGTTTATCACTTAGCAGATCGATGCAGATCAAAGCTATCCCAGTTACAAATAATCCTCTCTAAAGCAAGCAGAAAAGTAAAATTTTACGCAAACTTCAATGTCAGTGGCAGAAATGGAAAAAGGTCGTCACATGAGTCAAGCGAGCCGAAGTCAACCAATTCGCCAGGTAATTCAGCCAAGCAATTGATCGAGCCCCATTGAATCACAATTCAAAATAACTAAAGTAGGTAAGGATTTGTTATAGCATGCCAGTAGTTACGGACAGTCAACAAACTTTTGTCTCGCCATGCTGCCTGACCTGAAACGGGCAAATACTCGGCTAGGATATCAGTAGACCTGAGTTCCGTGATTGTTAGGCGACAATGAACCATCCTGGACCACTGAAACTTTGATCAACTCTCGTTTTCTTCCCTATGATAGTGTATTCTGTAGGTCTAGTTATTCACGATACGGTATGTGCAGGGAAGATGTTGACTACGCTCCAACGGGTGAATTTGAATTTAATCAGTTCTGAATTTCCAGTTTACATGAATCTCAGCAATCACAAATCCAAAGCGAATGATAATGACTTGTCAAATATCGGAGCGCTTCATTGTCATAAAATGAATGAGCCTGGGTTGGAGGGGGGGTCCAATTAGGGCTATAGTGGCGTCTGTTTCGGAGAAAATCGATTATTTCCGGAGCTAACTTTCTCTAAGATATGCTATGACGCTGGATGTCGAATTTGCGACTTTTTCTCTGCGTTTGTTTTATCTAACACACGAGATCTGCAAGTTTCAGCTCCTGCAGCATCTTCGAGCGGCTATGCTATCGAATCGTACATACTGACCACCATTTTTTAAGATGGTTTGCCTCCTGTGTATTTCCTAGTCCTTGATAATTCGGTAACAAGATATACACAATGTATTTCAGGTATCTGTTTGTTGGCTACTCTGTCTTTTTGGGGAGCTGGCGTCATGTGCCATGAAGTAATAAATGCATATAACGAAATAAACTGTTTATATGCAAGTCATCAAAACAAAATGCGATTAGTTAAGTACCCAAAATAAACCGGTGGACTGATTGTTGGAATAATCTCATCAGAGTTCCCGTGCTCAACGTCGCTTCTCAATTTCATCTATCTTTTATTCCGTTGTTAATCAGTTGCGGCCAGCTATAGTATAAAATATTAGCTTCCTAAATCCTTGCGCCTAAAGATAAATTTTAGCAAATCTAGTTTAGATATTTTGAATTCACAATTTTCTTAAAGCGTGAACTCCATGTGGGACAATTTTTACAAGCCTACTGACGAATTCACGGACCGACTGTATTGCTGTTTAGCCAGTGTACGCATAAACGCGCCGAATAGACTACAGTCCGTAAAAACTTTTCGTTCACTTTCGTTGTCCAAAAAACAAGCAGGATATGTGATGAAACACTGAACACTCACATCCCCTAATACATGCATTGGTGGATGTCACTAAAACAATTACGCGTCAATGTAAGAGATAGGATGGCGGTCCACCACTGGCGTCAATCGATTGTATCGATTTCAGCGCAGTCTGCAAAGTTTTCTTCGCATGAAATCATAGGTAGTCTGATCCGGGTCTGTTCAGGGTCACAGAGTATTCACCTAATCACTCGCTATCACAAGTTCAACTGCGCTCGAGTAACATGTGGTACCGTTATTCACGCTTCACTACTAGAAATGTACGTCTTTCTGCCGGCACATTAACAGTAGTGAGTGCGTCGGTCACCACCGTATTATCGGTCGACGTTGGATCATTGAGAAGCAAAAGTGGTCGTCCCAGTTGGAAATTTTTATGACTAGGCCTTGAAGCTAGAAACAAATAGTGAACGTTTTTAGGTTTGCGATGTATGCCCACGTAGACTGTTAGGTTTTGAAATAAAATCAGTCAAATCTTGACGGAATCCCTTAAACTACAAAATGTTTGTCAAATTTTTCCGACAATAACTGTGTAGGCAGAATTTTAAACAGCTTTCTTCTCACTCACCGGAGCCATTGGATATCAGATTTGCACACTGATTTGAGTGGTCATTTTGTACTGTCTGGAATCGGCTTTGATGCTGAACGTATTTTTGTATTTATTTTTGCCGTCTGATTTGTATTGGCGCCGATTTGACTTCTAAATTTAGCAGAGAATCGGCGCGTGCTCTGTAGCACGACAATGATGTGATTACTACGTAAGCAACTTTATTTGTAATTGGGCAGTCGATGTAGGTAATAAACTACTCCTATTGATGGATATTTCTGCGTGCAAGGCTGCGTAAAGTTTGATAACAGAAGGTTCCGCCTGTGCCTAGTCAGAACAAAACTCACTTGTTCTGAAGTTGGACAAGGCTAAATAACGAGCTTCGTCAGTAAACCATCCGAGTATAAAAACATGGACGAGATGTGTTTTCACATACCAATGACTATTCCCTAAAAATTACAAATATCATTCAAAAAAACGAATTTCAAAAAACGGTCGGTTTCATGCCATTCGCAAGGAATTGTTTCTAGCGCTACTTCAGCGTGCTATTTGGACGCCTAGTCAAACAGGCTATCGCGTAATCCGATTATACTTATTCTTGAAAAGCTGCCATGTACTTTGATGGAATGCAAACCGATCTCATTCGTGGGCCAAGATATTCCAAAACATTTACACCATGGAATACGTCACCCCAGCTCCCGGAGAATTTAGCCAAATGCCAACACTGTAAAACCAACTTACACGATGAATTCAGAAGTTTGGTTGAGTTAGAAAAAATGCAGTAAGATTTAAATAAGTATGCTGAATACCAAGCGGAATCGGCTGGCCAAAAAAGAAGCATTTCTGAAATTGATTGCTTAACGCACGCCGACCAATTCCTATCATATTTTGTGGTCACCGTTATCGCACCATGGTGCTATTTTTCTTGAATCGACAGTGCAAGTACATCACATCAAGAAGTTGTGCTTAGGAATAGGATATTCTGTCAGAAGGCCACAAAACAGCGTTTATTCAGCATGATTGAGAAAATAGCCCAGTTTCCAGTATATGAAAAAAGCGTACATTTTTTTGTATAGGTGTTATTTTGCAAACGTTTCTACGGGACTATGAAAAACAACCAGTTAGGACAGGCTATATATTTGATAGTTTTTGCGGGAATGTTTATTCCGCATAAGATCATGGACACGTACCTGGCAGTGTAATTTCCAGTCATGAGTCCGATAAAAAGAACAGGTGTCCATGAAAACGATGAATGACACCGACCAAGTGAATTATTAAATTTGATGAATAGAAATTGGCATGCGCCAAAGAAACCGACTTTTCAGCCGTCTAACCTACTGAATAAAAAGCTTTTATGTAAGCTAAACCGTGTCAGGAAACCCAACGGGGAAGTGATATCGAACGGTTTTGTGTGCGTGTTAACATAGGACTGCGCAAAATTAAGTTTAAGTTTGAAGACCATTTCTAATGCAAGGATACTGACAGCATCTACTATCATTTGTCTTCTTTAAGTTATCATTTCATTGACTTCGTTGGACTGATTTTTTTGAACTTGGACGGTCAACACTCTGCTTCAGTAGTACATTGCATCACAGAAAATATCTGGATGACTTACGCATCTTTTTCCTAGACCTCAACTGTCAATGCCTGGAAATTTCATGTGAACACATTTCGTTCACGTGGTACCTGACAGAAATTGAGATACATATTCCGCTTATATTGTCAATATTTTGCAGTTAAATTTTTCAGTTACAAAGTCTAACGGTGAAGAGGTAACCAAAGCAATTTACTTTCGTTAACACTTACTCATTTTGAGCGATTATTGGTGCGAAAAATCTGACAACGTCTAGAGTATCAAAATAAGATAAAGGTGAGAAGTGGAACCTGCATCATTTGACACCTAGGAAAAAATAAATGCATTCCTAGTTGCGTGACTAGTAAGGACCAACGTGATATGGTCACAAAATAGTAACATGCTACTACAAAAGACACATCAAGGCAAGCCAATGCAAAGTATTGTAACTGACCTGGTAAGCCGTTCTATTTGGTCCCTATTCGTGTCACCCAATGTCAAAATCTGACCAGTTTTGAGCATCATAACCAGTAACGGCTGGTTCAACGGGAGATATTCTATCAGTTATTGTCTTTGTAGACTTTGGTACCCTGATAAATTCATGTTCTGCCGACGCGATGTTTGAAAGGACACGCAAACGGTTGGTATTCGGGCGTTTGTCAGTGAGCCTGGTTAGATGTAGGTTATTACATGTGTGGATTTCGGGTTGTAACTGGCTCTTGTCGAATGGCGACATAGGAATGACTGCTTTGTCCCAATTGTTAAAAATCCAGTGTATTTTAGAGGTCTCATAGGTGTTGGTTCGTAAAACCATTCTCATATAAGGCTAACCCTTGCACAGCAACATCACGATCCGAAGCTATTCAGTCTACATCTGAATTCAGCACAAAGGTGTATTATCTGTTGGCTGCTTGTGACGGCACAAGCAGAACGGTGATCATGATTCTGAAATTATCGATACTGGTTATTCTTAACAAATGAGAAATTACCCATTTCCAAAGTGCTCAAAATATCACCGAAAATATGTCTGGATTATCAGTAATGTGTATCACGTATTTGGCAACCAGATTACTGAATGAACTTCATGTCCACGGTGGTGATCACATTTTGAGCCAACCAGGAAAATTGGTTTGGTAAGCCACATATGGAATTCTTGCAAGTGCCTGATGGCACCATGACCAGTTTAATCCGGGATGCTTCGGCCTTAGCTGGAGGTGCGCAGTCTTGTGAGTGGGGTTCATTGGAGGATCCCTTATTTGACCGAATCCTTACACCTCCGACCAACGTCTGCATATGACAGCCCTCTGATGGCTTCGCCTCCCTTCCTGGAGATGATGGGCAGAATTATTTTATTAGTAAAGGGAGTGAATACTGGAAGAAATAAAAGGCAAGCTGAATTGGACCCTCTTGTTCCGTGGGGCCGTTCAGAGTAAATGCAGGTAGACAAAACTTTGCTGACTGGAACTACATGATCTATAACCAAACTGCTTTATTAATTTCATCGTAAAACTTCTCGGCATACGCTTATTCAGTGCTTCTTTCACACGTAATTGGGTGCTGAGACTCTAAAAACCCTTTCAATTCAGTTCATTTAGCGCAACCATTATCCTTGTATTTACTTAACCTGGCTCGATTTGCCACCACTGAGTATGAGCTTCTCGGGGAGAAACAGACGAAGAGTGGTGGTAGGTGAACACAAAAATGGTATTTTGAGGAACTCTCTGCCGATTCAAGCACTGACATGTCACTCACGGTCTCCAGCCATCATTTAAGGGTGGATAGTTTGGGCCCCAACACGTTAGTCTAAATACATCCTCACGAGTCAGTCTACGAGTTAAATTTGATATGCTATTTCTCATATCATTGGCTGGCCAATTTTAATCTCCTTCCAGCAATCAGCTGCCTTGGAGAACAACTTAAATCGAAGTAGTTCTTCTGTAGGTATGCGTAAAAGTTCCAACCTCAAAAAACCCATTCTAATTCAGTGCTTGTTCTAAAAGTAAAATCGTCTGTCGCAGTGCTTTATTGCAAACATCTGAATTACTCACGAAATCCTCCCACCATATTCTACAAATTTAAATAGCAAAATTGTTTGCATATATTCTCCCTCAAATGCCAACGTTTTTGAGCTACATGGCAGCATCCTCTCTCGAGTATAGCCAACCGCTAATCCACAACCGGATTTCACGCCGATGTCACAGTTTGCCTAAATTATTCAGTGCAAATTGAGCCCTTTCTGAACACGAAGATACCGCATCGTATATGAGACTAAATCTTTCTCTCTCACCTTGATTTCCGCTACATGAAAAAGGTTCGTCCCCGCGCGGATCCGATTTTGCAATGGTAATCGAAGGTGCAAAACGCAACCCAAGCATACCCACACTGTCGTGCAGACGATAGAGAAAAACTTGCAGGTAACTTGAGTCTTTGCTCACTAGCAAAGCCTAATCCTCAGGTTCCAAGTCAGACAGGAAACTGAATGGGCAAACATCATTGGTACTATTACCACTTGAGGAAAAGGTTATATCCACAGCTACCTCAATGGAAAAATTGAAAATAACGGCCTAAAAGAGAAAGCCCCAACGAACACCGCCTCAGGTGGTAAACTCTGATGAAGTGCCATTGGAAGCCTGAACTCGGTTTCGACTGTTTGGACAGTGATATGGAAAGCGAGAGTATTTTCCTTTGAATTCTGTCAAGTTATAGAGAGAACCAAAGAACCGCACGGCCGACTGATTCGAACACCGTTTTCAAATTACGAAAGACGAAAATTGTGGGTCTGCGAAACAAATGGATACGTTGGACGAATTAACGTAAAGTAAAACTTTCATCAATACAAACCCAACCGAGTTGGAAAACAGCTTGGTTCTCACGCATACACCTCCCGTGGGTAACGGGTAATTGTTGGAGAGAAGTTCACCCCAGCGGCTTGGATGTAGCGCTTATCAAACCGACTCTCCCTTGAGTTTCACATGAGGATCTCTCACCATTTTGTAAATTGGTACAGCCACCGATTTAAATTAGTCCTTAGCAATCCCATATGTTGCTGATGTTGAGCCTGGGACTTTGTTGAACCTCGATGTTAACACTTTGACATGATCTCTAAAGGAAGACGGCGACAGCCCAACTGATCCAGCTTCCTTATATCTCTTAAGAAGAACTATCGCTCTGATTATCCCTATTTCCGATGGTGGTGTGATATCTGTCTGCAATGGCACCCCCACAGCCCCACTGTGATCATAAGCCAACTAAAATGACGCACAAAATGTTCTACCCAAATACTCAGCTGGCGTTCCTGACAGCGAATCAGTGTGCCGTGGGATTTCGCAGTCACCTCAGATACGTTGGGCCTCAGTGGACCGATATTCCTAACCAGTCGGTGAAGGTTGCGACTATTCTCCAGGGGTGCAATCGTTTCCCATTTCCCTACATTTCCCTATCCGACTGTCTGAATGGTGATTTCTCAGGCTCCTCCCCAGTTTGCGTCTGACCGTATGAGGCATCCGGGTGAAGAATGTGCGAACATTCAACAGAGCAACAGAACAATTGAAGTAGGAGACGTCCGCCCTTATTGAATTTTGTATGACACGGTTGCATGCGACGCTTCTTTGGTCCGCCCTCAGTGTCTTTTAGCATCACGGGTATTTTGTCGAGACTATAATTGGTTCGAAAGCTCAAAATGGACATGGAGACGGTGGATGTAGTATTTACGGTTTTTTTGCTGGTTTGACTACAGGCAATTTGCAAACAAAGTGAGCACGGACTAAAACATCATTGGAAACAATAACATGGATCCGCCAGTTATAGCCAAGTCGCATAACGATAAACTGGTCCAAAATACCTAGAAACTCCGTCAACTAGAGCTGCAAACAACCTCTTGAAAACTCTTTCGGTAAGAGTACTGGAACGGAATTTTGTCCGGTGCAGAGTCAATCGCAGAAAGCCAACAACCCTTTTGGTCTAAGAGACGAAATACTCAAAGCTTACGTGTAGTCATAAGCAAAAATCGGCATGGTAGCTAATATGAAAACTGACCACGTAAAATAAACGGTAAAATAATTTATGGTTCCACGAGGAGTTCCGGGTAGTTGCAATCAGGGAGGTTGGGGTTATGAAGTAAAATGAATCATTCCTGGTTTTAATTATCAACAGGAGGTTTACCGTGCACTGAAAAAAAGAAACATGCTCGGGACTGGTCCGTCAGAGAGAGATTGTCAACTGATCGCAAAGCTTTCTTTCACCCTTCATTTTCTTCGACTATGGAGGCGACTTCGAAGTTAGTTTACCTTACTCTCTGGTTATACGGATGATGTTGCCATTTGGCGCCCCTATCGATTAAGGAACTATGCCTGATGCTGCAAAACACCGTAAACATATCGAAATATCGTGATCCAATTTAACTGTTCTAAATATTCAGAGTATATTATCACCATTTCTTGTTTTGCTTTCCCGAAAAAATAATGTATTCATCGTATTATCTATGTTGCTGGAAGTAAGTCCATTCGATAACCTGGTGTCTCTCTCCCATTCGCTGCTGTTCTTTGCGCGTTAGCCACTGTGTCCAAACAACAGCGTCTCTCTTTTCAATTGTGAAGTTTTGGACAGACAACTAAATATCAGTTGGCGGGTAAACGTTCCCTCAGTCATTTGATTGTAATACTTGCCTTGAGAAAGACTACCCACGGTAGTCGAAACGTTAGCACATTACATCTACCAACAACGCCGTTATTAACATTACATCACTCACAATACATGGCGCATCAAATTTCCGTTACACTACTTAGGTGATTTGGTCCTGATATTTTCTTGTTGCATTTAAATTCGTCCCCCATTTCGTCCAACCAATCATGTTCCACAGCTCTTCTGTAGCCCTCCATGGACTATTGAACGAAGACGGCGCTGCGAGATCCTTATGTTTAATCGTGAATCCTCTTCGCGTTTTTCGACCTCTTGAGCGCTGTGCGCTATATGTAAATGCACCTGAGAAATTCGCGCGTCAGTTCAGCTCACAGGAAATGATAAGACAGAGTTGAAAATGTGACAATGACACGGGATCTGAAAAGTAATTAAGGCATCCAAACCGTCACGCAATCTGGTCACTAACTACTACGCATTGTGAAAATGCAAATGAACATGAATAGCAGCAGGACAAACTCAGGAAGTAAATAGAACAAGGTTTCAGTCGGGTTTCCTAATAGACTAGACAATTTTGAAGCAATAAAAAATAACCACAGAGACTTCAGTCTGTCTAACTACATCCGAGTATCAATAATGCAAAACATTCCCATAAAAGGGCTAAAAGTTCCAATAAGATTCGAGAGTCAAAATAATTGTATCCACAATGTCACGTCTCAGAAACACGCAGCAGAATGCACGGGACGAATCTACAAACAACTGAAGAAAAGAAAAACGGAACGCAGAAGAAAGGAAAAGGCATGCTCTCAAACAAGGCTGTTTCAGTGCTCCTAAGGGCGGCTTAGCGATCGCTCTTCACGCAAGAACGAGGATGGCTTCGTACTTGCTAATGACTAGACGTTCCCAAGTTCACAACCCCTGCTGACCTCGGAACCCCCAGTGCCCTTAGAGTATAATTACGCACCCAGTACACAGGTCAAATCATGGGTATGCCCCCGCGTACGCAAATGCACACCACAACCCCTCACATATGCACACATACAAAGTGGAACAACCGTCGACATAAAATTCCATCCAGACTTATCAGATTGTATACATGCGCTTAAAGCGATTAGACGAGATAGTCGAGACGATTATAAATTACCTACCTAGCCGGTAAAAGTGTGTCATCACCGTTAAAACATTCGCAAAGCATTGTGCTTCATCTTTGGGATTTTTGATGGCAAACCCTTTATGCTGCTCTTGGAATGGATTGTCCGTTCATCGTTTTAATTCTCGCAAGAGATATCGATTAATTCTAAGATTATGGTTATCCAGGTTATTCCATGAAATACCGTGTAGGAATAAATCTGCAGATGGTGAATGTTTGCCAAGTTCAATTATTTGGGTGCATCGAGAGTAAACTGAATTCGGAATTACGTAGAAACGCTGAGGTCCCAGACGTTATGTGGAGTGCAAATCTTAATCTGTCTGTCTGGTTATCGGTAGGATACAAATTTCAACGACGTTTAAAATGATAGTAAAAGCCAACTTGAATACGATACACAGAAAAAAGAGACGCCGGAATACTGCGTTCGCAAATAACGAAACAGTGATCATGCTGCTTGCGCTATATGAGTAGAGTGGTTGACTGAATATGAGTGAACAAACCACTAAATATAAGCCAATAAAAATCCACTCAATTTGACAATGGTGACTGCTATAGTAATAGGCCGTTCGACGAAACCTATTGAGGATCGGGAACACCCCACCCTCCAGTATACAAATCGTCCTAAGTTGGTAGATGTGTTCGATCTCATACACAATACATTTATGTTCTGGTTTTCCTCAGAAAATTGGGAAATACGGTCTGGATGACTTCATTCTACTGATATTATAAGGATCAACTCTTATTCTGGGTGAGCGTTACGGACCTTCTCCTCAAAACAAGTTCCATAGCTTGTGCAATGTTCGCGTGATATTTCAAACTAAGGCTAATGCAACGTACAAAAATGAACTGGCTTATTCCTCTGTCCAAAATTAAGACTATTTAAACCTGCGTATTCGATAGGTAGATTGAGTTGCATTCACTACGCGTCCAGGGGTAAGCAAATCGGTAAAATCAAGATTCCACATCCACCTTAATAATATATTTGAAGTAAAATTAGCTTTCACCTAAAATTTGATTTAGCTAATTTATTGGGACAACAAATTTATCCTTTTTTGATCTTTTTATCACTTGCTTTATTAATGAAGCGATTCTGTGTCAAGTGGGAAGTTGACCGGCGGTGGAAGGACTCGAGCCCGCTACCTTCACTTCTAAACGCCACGACCTTGTCCGCTTGGTCACCGCCGGCCATCCATCTAGTCGACTTTGTTCGACGCACAAGGCATTGAGTGAGCGAGTAACCAGCTAGAGTGATTATTATTAAACCGCTATTAGAAATCGCATCGATCTTGCTGACTGAGATCAAAGTTGATAAACCGTAATAAATCTGAAACTGCATAGTATCTTACTATTTGAGGTGTTTAGATGTCAGTCGATCCAAGAAATTCAATGAGGAATTCAGTCATAATCATTACTAGCAATGTTTTCAGCATCAGTAATTTTGTGAATAGTTCTGAGTTTTTGCACCAGGATTGTGATCAAAGTGCTAAAGATTTTCCAAATAACCCGAAGGATACAGTCGTGAATAAGGCGTGTTTATAGTTATTTGAAACCCACTTAATGTTCATGGATGTTAGGTCCACCTGTCTAATTCCAACAATAGATACTGAGAATACTTTTTCGGCCCGTCTACAATGATCCTCTGCGTGAGGACACATGGTTCCAAGTTGCAATTTTTGTGTTAAATGTTTCGTCATTAAGCAAAATTTGTAAACTCAGTATGAATGCCTTAACACTGAGAGATAAGTTGACTTATGATTTGAATATCCCCATGGTCCAGATGCTTCAAACAGACACTTCAGAAAAAATACTTGGAGATTACAACAAAGTAGTAATATTATGTTAATGTGAGCTTCGTTCCGTTGTAAATATCAGGACCAAATGATTTAAGGCGCATTACATCTAACAACAACGCGGTGTTGTTAACATTATATCATTCACAATTCCTACCCGCAGCTTCACTAAACAAGGATATTTTTAGATTTATCAGTAAAACCTAACAATCTTGCTTGGTTTCAAAGTGTAAGAAGTAATGAAAGGTTTATATTGGCAGGTGTGACTAATTTTCCAAAAAACCTATGAGGAAATTATCTGACGTAAGCCTGCTACCGACCCGGTGATATGAACCAAAGATTAGGAAGAGCAGTGCTAATGAGAAGCGGCGGTGGAGAAAAAACTCAACGCTAAGGGAAATTAAAACATTATTAAAAGAAAAAAGAATATAAAAAACAATATAAGGAAATAAGGAAGGGGATGAAGTTGGTCAAAAAGAAATCCCAATAAGAAATTATTAACAAACGAGAAGATAAAGGGAAGTTCGAGAATTAAAAATGCGTGTGATCGGAAGATAAAAAATGGCCATCAATCCTAACAAGGATCAAACACCTGTACAGTGCTTCGATCGT